>CAUYPK010015258.1:0-28546 GCA_963574355.1 Loris lydekkerianus
CTGCCTTTATAGCTGTCCCCAGTGGTGAGCCATCCATTCATTCATCACCTGGCAGGAAGGTCACAGGCTCCAGGATAAAGGATTTGTAGACAAGTGATGGATGATGAGAGCCCCTGCTCTGCCTCCATTACAGGGCTAAATTTAGGAATCCGTGAGAAACAGGAAGACAAAGCCCCTTGCCAGCTATGGACAGGTGCAGCATTCAAATGAACGTTCTGGTGACAGAGCGGGTCTTTCTGGACTGCCTCACTCATAATATAACAAGGGGAGGTGCCAGGTCATCACATCTGCACCTTTGCTCTTCAGTCTGAGATTCCTGATTTCCATTTTTCTGTTCCTCTTCCAGTTCCTCAAAAACAGCAATTTCCATTCTTCCCACCACTCCATAATGTCATTTGATACGTCTTGCTCTTGATACGTTAGTACCACAGACAGCAGTTATATTTCAGCCTCTCCTTCAGAGGAGCCATTGGAGATTTTGTCTCTCCTGGGCACAAGGTGCTGGCAGATTGAAGATTCATGAGCTTTCATGGGGCCCAGGCATAGTGTGGCTCATGCCTATAATCCCAGCACTTGGAAGGCCGAGGCAGGTGGATTGTCTGAGCTCACAGGGTAGAGACCAGCCTGAGCCTCATCTCTAAAAACAGCCAGGTGTTGTGATGGGCACAGGTAGTCTCAGCTGCTTGGGAGGCTGAGGCAAGAGAAATCACTTAAGCCCAGGAGTTTGACATTGCTGTGAGCTATGATGCCACGGCACTGTACTGAAGGTGACGAAATGAGACTCTGTCTCAAAAACAAAACAAAGCAAAAAAAACAAAAAAACAAAAAAAAGAAAGAAAGAAAAAAAGGAGCTTTCACAGGAACACCAGATTTAGGGAATTCCCGTGTTCAATTGTATTAACTAACTTTAGGTAAAATAGGAAGCAACATGAAATGAACTCACTCTTCCAACAAGCTTGGAGGAACAGAAGGAAGAGATGAGACAATGCAAAGCTGGAGAGAGATGGGGAGAACCTTCACTTTTATCTCTGTCTTGTGAAAAAAGATGGAGTGAACCCCCATCACCTGAGTTACCTGATCATGAGTCTCCTCCCAGTCAGGGATCCCATATCCCTAACACCTTAGGATAGAGGTGTCACCCACCTTCCCTGCGTCCTCTCCACAATGAAGATAGTCTCCTAATTCCCCCTGCTATCATTCATTCATTTCACTCATTCATTCCTCCAGCAGACATCCACTGAGCAGACACTGGGTTCCTGGTGCAGTTTTAAGAGAGTGACGGGGCTACGGAACTAAGAATCTCCACATTCTGCTGGGATAAGAATAAATGTACAAAATTGTGTTAATGTCAGGGAGACAATGACACATCCCAGCACACAGAAAATTACACAGAGCGGCACAATTTGGAGGTGCTGGGTGGGGTGTGTCATGAGCATGTAACCAGAAAGTTCCAGCTCAGGGAATAAAGTTTCAATAAGATAAGCAGCAGCTGGTCATGCAGACACCAGGAGAGACTCATCCCCGCACAGACAGACACAGAGACAGACTTCAAAGGTCCTAAAATTACTCAGAGAGCTGACGACCCAAGGTGGGGAGTCCATATAGAGTGGAACCTCTTGGCCACTTGTAGATGCAACATGAAAACAGCCAGGGAGATGGGCGGGGCGGTCACCTACACCCGGTTACTGGCTGTGCGGAGGAAGAGGCAGCGGTCTCCTTCACATCCCAATTTTCTGACACCACAGTGTTCAACGTAAACTGAGAAACAATAAAACTTTAAAGCATTTATATGAGCAAGAAGCAATTTATGAATTGGGAAACACAAACCAAAAGAGGTTTAATGTTCTCATGACTAGCAACAGAGGCAAGTATCTACTGGGAAAATGTGGAAGCTAAAAAACTTGATTGATTGCAAAATCAAAATTGCCTTTTTTAGTTCATCATGTCAGAAAGTCTCTAGTTACATAATCATATATTAGTAGGCTGGTTATGATTGGCTGGGGTTAAGTTTCATTTCTTTACCAAAATTGATCCAAGTTAAGTTTCGTATAACTTTGCAATTTAAGCAAGTATGAGTCTTTTTTTTTTTTTTTTTTTTTTTTTGCTCAGGAATTTTTCAAGCCTGGACTCTTGCTTGAACACTAATGATCAGGTCACCCTTGTCTCTCTAATTATACATGGGTCATTATGAAGGTATTGAGATACAAAAATCAAAGAACATAAAATCCACCTGAAAGGAAACAAATGCAGCTCTCCCAGCAACACCAATAAGCTGAGCAAGTTGAAACTTGCACAGGTGAATCAGAAAGGACACTGTTAAGTGAGTTCCTTAGTAGTCTGTCTGAGAATATTGGCAATAGCCTACGTATGTAGGGACATCAACATTAAAATTATTGCATTTCCAGAGGACAGGAAGAGAGAAAGGTAGTAAAAAGTTGTGTGGATTCATTTTGCTAGAAGTTTGTATAGTATCATTTAGGGTCTAATTCTACTATCTAGCCTAGAAGTTAACCAGAGATTTAACACCTTCTTGCAGATAGGCCCTGCCCCCTGAAATTTATTTTCCACTTCTGTACAATTTTCAACACTATCTCCTTCACCTAGAATGTTCATCTCCTGCCTAGTCCCTGAACACCCCTGCTTATCCTTAGGGCCAGTTGCTGTGGCTCTTCCTTCTGGAAGCCTGTTTTGTCCCACTGGGCCAAGTGACTTCCTTCATCCTCAGGGCCCATAAAACCACGTTCACACAAGCAGTATCACCTCTGTCACACTGTAATAAAATTAAGTGTCTACACTTATTTTCTGTTTTCTCTAGGGACAACACAGAGTGTGTTCCATGTATCAAATTATACATCATGACCTTTATACTTTCAAAAGTACAATGCCCTGTCCTTAAATCGGGGGTGGGGTGGGGGTTGTTTGTTTTGTTTTGTTTTTAGAATTAAAGGTGGGAGCTCAGGGATCCATTGCCCGTTTGTGGGATTTTGGCAATGGCCAAGAGTGTTTGCTCCACTCTGATTTTATTGAAGTCTATTTGCCCAGATGGTAAAATGAGGGAGGGAACAAAGACACTAACAGTTTCTCCGATTGAGAAACGATTGAGGAACCTACGGCTCCTATGGTTATTATTATGGACTTTAAGGACAGCCTTTAGAAATCTGAAACCTGAGCCTTGTATTGGGAGAGCCTCCTGCTTGAGCTCACACACACAGACCTAGGGAGGTGTTAAACTCCACTAGTTCTCTGTGGAGCAAAGCACCACCAGCATTAATCTCCTCTGAGGAATTGGTGGGAGAGAGGCATTTTCCTCCCATGACCACCACAGAGGATTTTTCTTTGCAATAAGGAATATAAGTTCTTCTACCAATATCTCGGGGCTCGAGCTACTCTCTTGGTCTCTGTCCCCAGCAAATGCAAATCTCCACAATGGGTATCTGCTTTGCCTTTTTAATGGGCAGGAAACATCCTAGAAGATGTACGTTTTGCTAGGACTTGCCATAGTCTCTTCTATGGGCATTATTTTCCTTAGAGAGCTCACAGACCCAGCAGGGTGTTTGTAAGCTGTATCCCCAAAAGGCTAAAATTTCAGAAAAGGCAAGAAGCTTGCTAGCAATGGCTAGCTTAAATGTAAACTAGCTGACTTTTCTTTGTTCTGACTCGCTCACCTTACTTTTTAATTTTCCTCTTTTTCTGGGGGTGCTTTCCCTTGTCAAGAATGGGGCCTTTGGTCCCATTCCCTCTGCATCTCCCTCTTTTTATTTTTATTTTGCAAAATAACAAGGGCCATTATTGATCCATTGTGATGGTTAGTTTCTCCTGGAGGCTTCTGATGAGAGTATGCCAGCCTTTTTCTTTATCGTGGCAGTCTTCTGCTCTTTGTGATTCAGGTTCATGATTGAACTTAATAAATCTTGATGGAACCCAGACAAAATCAGAGTTATCTCCTGTGGAAATACAAACAAAGCCTCTTCCCCATAAAACAATTTCACCTTTTTTCCATTGCTGAGTTCTCACGTCTTTCTACCATACCAAAGATTTTTCCTTTGGCGTCATTTGTTTCCCCGTGAAATGCTGCTCTGCAGCTGTATATGGCTGTGTTTGGGGGTAATTTAAGAAATTTAAAGTAAAAAGTACTTTATTTAATTGTATTTGTAGGGAGTTACATAATTCTTCATTCCTATCTCCCCCTTTTTTTGTTTTGTTTAGCTGGCCTGAGCCAGGTTGGAACCCCTACCCTTGGTGTATGTGGCTAGCACTATAACCACTGTGCTACCGAGCACTGAGCCTCTCCCCCTTTTTTTGTTTGTTTTTTGTTTTCGTAACTGATCTTTTAGGGTTCTATTAGCTCTAATTGGTTTGAATACCTAAGGATGGGTAAATCCAATTTATATCACCTAATAATTTTTGAAAATCATTAAGAGTGTTAAGTTTGGGGCAGCACCTGTTGCTCAGTGAGTAGGGCATTGGCCCCACATACTGAGAGTGGTGGGTTCAAACCCAGCCCTGGCCAAACTGCAGCAAAAAAATAGCCAGGTGTTGTGGCAGGCGCCTGTAGTCCCAGCTACTCGGGAGGCTGAGGCAAGAGACTCACCTAGGCCCAAGAGCTGGAGGTTGCTGTGAGCTGTGACACCACAGAACTCTACCAAGGGTGACAAAGTGAGACTATGTCTCTAAATAAATAAATAGAGTGTTAAGTTGTTTTTCCTAATTTCTACTTTTTTTGAGGCTTTATAAAATCATCTTTAAGCCTCATTCCAAGATATTGATACAGAGAGGCAGTGTGAATTTTATCACTAGCAATAATTAATCCTGCCTGGGTGATGGCTGTGTGCTAAGTCCTCAAAACATGCAATTAATTTAGAGCAAGTAGGTGCAGCACAAAGGATGTCATCCATATAGTGAATAATATAATATAACACTGCTGTCTGTTAGGGGCAAGAATGTGACCCACGTATAGTTGACAAATAGTAGGGCTACTGAGCATCCCCTGGGGGAGTACTTTCCACTGATACCTCACTGCTGGTCCCCGATTCTTTATTTTGGGAATAGTGAAAGCAAACTTTTCACAATTAGAAGTGGCCAAAGGAATATTAAAGAAACAATCTTTTAAACCTATTATTATTAAAGGCCAGTGTTTAGGTATCATTGCTGGGGAAGGTAATACAGGTTGTAACACTCTCATGGGTTGAATAATAGCATTAATGGCTCTCAAGTCTATAAGCATACTGCCATTTGCCTGATTTCTTTTGAATGACAAAAACAGATGCATTGCATGGAGATAAAGAAGATTCAATATGAACAGCTTCAAGCTGTTCTTTTACCAAGATTTCCAAAGCCTCCAGCTTAAGTTTTGGTAGCAGCCACTGCTCCACCCAAATAGGGGTTTTGGTTTTCCAATTCAAAGGAATGGGTGCAGGAGGCTTAGCAGTGATCACTCCTATAAAGGGTACCCCAAACCTCTTTAGTTAATGTTACTTTGGGGAGTACTTCCTAAACCTTTTCCTGGTGTAAATCCCATTTTTTTTTTTTTTTTTTTTTTGCATTATGGGTTGACTCTGAGGACTGTAATTTGTAGGAGGAAAGGAAATTTCTGTGCCCAATTGTTAAAGTAAGTCTCAGCCCCATAAGTTAATTGGAATGGGCACAATCATAGGCTTAATGGTAACTTTCTGTCCTTCAGGGCCTTCACAATTTAAAATCATGGCACTTTGAGAGACTTTGTCAGGCATACTGACTCTGGTTAATCCAATTTGAGGAGTTTGGATGGGCCAGTGTAAAGGCCATTATTTATCTGAGATAACTGAAATGTCTGCTCCAGTATCTATAATGCCTGAGAAAGGCTTTCCACTGATAGTGATTATACGTAAAGGTCTTCCTTCTATAATTTGTTCTGTCCAGTAAGGAGCCTTACTGATTGAGTCAGTACTTCCAAACCCACCAGACGGCTTCTGATTAGAAGTTCTGGTCTGCTAAGGGAGGAGTAATAATTGAGCTATGTGGTCTCCTGCCTTAGTTTGTCAGGGAACATTTGAACTGATTATAATCTGAATCTCTCCCTCATACTCTCAGTCAATAACTCCTGTATGAATTTGAACACCTTTCAATGCAAGGCTTGATCTTCCTAATAAAAGTTCTACAACCCCAGAAGGAAGGGGCCAGAAACCCCTCTTGGTACTTTAAGGGGAGGTTCCGCTGGTAATAAAGAAATGTCTATAGTGCTGCATAAGTCAATGCCAGCACTGCCTATTGTGACAGGGGACAGCTGTGATACTGTGACTTGCTGATTTGTTGATTGATATCTGGGAATATTATCATTGGAGGGTTTTGTTGAAGGACAAAACTCTGGAGCGGAAATGGCCCATTTGGTGTCAGGGCCTGAGCCTGGCCCCACATTCAGTTTCCCTGAACCGGAGGGAGAGGATTGCCTTCAATATCGAATTTGGAGTGACATAAATTTTTCCAAAGTTTTCCCTTCTTACATCTAGAATACACGACAGGTGGTTCTTTCTGCTTAGCTGAATCAACTCCCTTTTCTTTGAAAGAGGAATGTTGACAGAAAGTCTGTCTCTTCCTGGAGGAACTTTATTTTTTTATTGGCCTTACGGTGGCCTGGCATTGAGCATTCACAGCTTCATATGCCGTGAGTTCCACAGTCATCTTCCTTCCTGCCTCATCGTGCATGGCCTTTTTCAGCCGCATCTTGTAGACGTGCTATGAAATCTGGGTAAGGCTCATTGATCTTCTGTCTCACTGTTGTAAGGGACAGACAGTTTCTTTCTTACTTTGGATCTTGCTCCAGGCTTCTAAGCAACACTGGTGTAGTTGCTCAATGGCCTCAAAGGTCATTTCAGCTTGATGGTTAACATTATTAAATTCTCCAGTTCCTAATAGTTGGTCCTCAGTAATTGGGATATTTCTCTGTCTATTATTATGGGCTGTGATTTGCACAGCATCTGACCACAAAGTACGGAATTCTAGAAATTGAGATTTGCTCATTAGTTCTTGCCACAGTTTCCCAATCATAAGGTATGAGTCTTTGATCTTTGGTTATAGATTTTAAAGAATTCTGAACAAAAGGAGAGTTGGCACCATATTGTAACACAGCAGCTTTAAAGATCTTTTAAAAATTTAAAGGAGAAGGCTTCCCACTGTGCCCATGGGGAGGGCACCTCTGGTCCCTCCTGATCATCAGACACTGGGTCGGGGGTATTAAAATAACTGCATAATTTCATGCTTCCACCTCTCCTCAAGTCCTTGCTTCCGTTACGCCACAGATTATGCAAGTATCCATGAGTGGGCAGGTTCTTGACTTGGGCTGAGAAAGTTGTTTAGTGGCACCAGGATCCTATCTGGGCTTACTATTATATTTAGTAGAGATGTCTCCAGGGACTGGCTGGTACTGAGGGCCTGGAGACCAGTGCCTTGAAGATATAGCAAACTTCATTGTTTGCAGCTTTGCAGGCAGTGGCTGCTGTGGTGGTGCAAAGTCTTCTGAAAGAGAGGGGCAGATGGTCCTGCAGTATCGAAATCTATAAGTGATTCTGCAGACAGGATAACTGACTCCTGTAAACTTTCTCCAACATCCTGGACTGAAATCTAACTAAAAGAATCTTCTGAGGTTTCTAGATTTTCATGAAATCTATTTAATGATTCTGGCAAGGTGAGCAATTCCTCAGTACAAGATTGTGGCAGGAACAGTGCACGAATAGCAGCCTAAACTGACCAAGTTGGGAGAGAATGACCCAATTTATGAGTTTCAAGGCGCTCTCTGCCTACCCTTTCCCAATCAGGAAAACTGATGCTTAAAGCTCCCTCTGTTATAAACCAGGGACAGAAATTTGAGAGTATGTCAAACAGACAATACAAAGACTCCAAACTGACAGAGACTCCCTCCTCCCCTTTCTTCAAGAGCCAGCGTACTACTTCCAAATTAAGGGAGAAGAGAGGCCCAGAATTTCTCATTGTTACCCTGAAAATGCTTCTGGATGCTTAGGGGGACTTACCAAACTGAGAAGATTCTCTCCAGGAATCGATCACTGAAAATAAATTTTCCCCACAAATGTCACTCAGGCAAACTTCAGAATCCACAGGAACCCGTTGGACACCAAATGTCATTGGGCTCCAAGTGTCGAGGTCCCACCCTGACATCAGGGTCTGCTAAGACCTGTGGAAACTGGCAGCAATCAGTAAAGATAAGAAAATTCATCTCTGGGAGTCAATCGCTGTGAAAAAATTTTCCTCACAAATCTGTTAGGTCTAGTGGGCCTAGGAGAAGACAGAAAGGTGTCAGATCTAGGTTATAATAGAAAGGTACTAGTTAACTCCTGGCTTATTTCTGGACTGTAAGCTTTCCAAAAAATGAAGTAAATCTAGTTCACTCCCAAGATAGATGGGAAAGTACAAATTGATTTCTTGCTTCTAGTTCACTCCTAACTTCTTGCTTGGCTGACTCCCTGGGAAACGAACCAGGAGGTACCAAATGTCCCCCTTGACTGACCCTTAAACAATACCAGGTGGGGAAAGTATTGAAACAAAGATGTGTAAGGAAAAATATTAAAACAAAGATACTTGGCTAACTAACCACAAAATTCTGCTTCTGTACAATGCTTGCTTGCTACCAACCTGGGTGTACCTGTTAATCCTGTGTGCCAACAAGGATGCAGACCAAACCTTAAAAACCTGACCCCTTAAAGACTTGGTACTGCTCTCAGAAACCCCATGTTGGGACACTGAGGCAGTCGCCAGCCAGCTTTTAAATAAAGGACTATTCTGTGAATTTGGCTCATTTAACAGTGTGGTCTTTGTGGAACTCCTGAACACAACATGTCACTCAGGAGAACTTCAGAATCCACAGGAACCCGTTGGACGTCAAATGTCATTGGGCTCCAAGTGTCAAGGTCCTGCCCCAGGAGCAGGGCCCACTAAGACCTGTGGAAACCAGTGGCAATCAGCTAAAGAAATAGAGAGTTAGAAACGACAGTAAGAAAAGAGACGTGAGACCTAGAGTAGAATTAAAGGTGGGAGCTCGGGGGTCCATTGCCCGTTTGTGGGATTCTGGCAATGGCCTAAATTTTGGTTTTATACATACAGACTCATTTTCCTGTTAACATCTCAAAATGAAATTTACTAGGAAGCTGGATGGCAGCTCCAGAACATAATTTTTTACAGAAGACAGCACAAACAGAAAAGAAGCAAGAAAACGCAGTGCTGCTTTGCACACTTTATGACAGCAAATGTTCATCCCCTGCTAGAGATTACAGAGGGATTTTCCTCTGAACTTCTTCAGATTATGTGACTTTATGCCAAGTAAAAGCAATAACCAGGGCAAGAATTAAAAGAGAAGAAAGTGAATCCAATGTAAGATGAGTAAAGGAAAGAAACCTCAAATATGTGTAATAAAATATTGTAATGAATGGCATAATTTTGAGCAGCAAGAAATTCATAGCCCAAGTTTACTTCCTGAGAAGGGATGATGACACAGAGAACATCTGTGTGAGAAGGAGCCAGGGGTAATACTATAAACAGAAGGGGGACCAGGGCTTGTGCTGTGCAAACAGCCATTCCTGGCTCATGCTCTGAATATCTGCTCTAGGCCTGCCATTATGGGTCACCATCCAGTGGAAGCAGAGTTATAAAATCTGTGTCCCTTCTGCAGTCAGTAATATATATTTTTCATCAACAGAGTCCAGGTGTCCTGACAAACCTCTCGCCTGCACAGGATGCCTAAGATCTGCTATGACAGAGCAGTGGCAGTGTTGTCATGGGGGTTTCATTAATCATTCAAATGGCAAGCAAAATGTCTCATTGCAGCCTCAGTGCCTTCACTCAGTGGTTAGGGCACTGGCCATACACACAGGGGCTGGTGGGTTCAAACCTGGCCAGGGCCTGCTAAACAACAATGACAACAATAATAAAAACATATCCGGGCATTTTGGCAGGCATCTGTAGTCCCAGCTACTTGGAAAGCTAGGCAAGAGAATCACTTAAGCCCAAGAGTTTGAGGTTTCTGTGAGCTGTGATGCCGCAGCACTCTACTAAGGGCAACAATGTGAGACTCTGTCTCAAAAAAAAAAAAAAAAAAAGACTAAATTAAAAAGTTCCTATCTAAAAGAAATTGTTCTCCTCATAAAATCCGATGATAAATTCCTAACATTTTATTGTACTTTGCCATCTACTTTTAATTTTTCACTAATGGAAACACCCAAATCTCTTTTTTTAAAAACTTAGATTCTTTACCTCTCTGTGCTTTGAAATAGACATTTTCTACTTTTTTTCTCTAAAATTCAACAAGGGCTTCTTCAGATAAATTTCTCCCTTTCCATTCACAAAGGCACAGTTTGAATTTAGTTCTTTTAAACTAGTGAGTTTTACAGGGGTGCCCCTAGCTCAGTGGCCAGGGTGCTGGCCACATGCTTCAGGGTTGGTGGGTTCCAACCTGGCCAGGGTCTGCTAAACAAACAAACAACAACAACAACAAAAATAGCCAGGCATTGGGGCAGGCACCTGTAGTCCCAGCTGCTAGGGAGGCTCAGGCAAACCTGTAGTCCCAGCAGCTACGGAGACTGAGGTAAGAGAATTTCTTGAGCCCAAGAGTTTGAGGTTGCTGTGAGCTATGATGCCACGGCATTCTACCAAGGGCAACAAAGTGAGACTCTGTCTCAATTAAAAAAAAAAAAAAAAAAGTTTTACTTGTCTTATGGCTAAGATTCTAAAATAAATACTATAAAGTCTTTATGTGTGCATATGTACATTATATGTTGCAGCTACGTAAATGTAAATGTCTACATATATGTTTCTACATTGTCTGCACATGGTACCAAATTAAGTGAGTACTCATAAACAACTAATTCAAATACTTTTCAAGTTCACATTTCATAATCTTTGGTAAATAAAAATGGCTTTAAAATTATTAGTATAGTAGAATTAAAACATCTTCAAAATTTAATTTAGACATTTTTGCCTATGACTCCTGGTCAGCTAGGTTTAGACAATTTCTGCTAGATTTTTTTTTTTTTTTTTTTTAGACAGTCTCACTGTGTCTCCCTGGGTAGAGTGATGTGGTGTCACAGCTCACAGCAACCTCAAACTCTTGGGCTTAAGTGATTCTCTTGCCTCATCCTCCCAAGTAGCTGGGAATACAGGCACCCACCACAATGTCCGGCTACTTCTTGGTTGTTGTTGTCATTGTTGTTTGGCAGGCCTGGTCTAGATTCAAACCCGCCAGCTCTGGTGTATGTGGCTGGCACCCTTGCTGCTGAGCTATAGGTGCTGAGCCTCTGCTAGATATTTTAAGGTCATAAAACTGTTGCTTCTTTAGTACTTTTCATACTTGCTTAACTTGTCTTTAAACTCAAGTCTTTGAATTTGAGACTTAAGACCATAGTAAGGCCCAGGGACAACACTGGCCTGTCCTTCCCAGCCCAGCTGTGCCTCTTGGCCATCCTCGAAAAGAATAAATTCTCCAGGTGTTGTCTTTTGTCCTGCACTCTGTATCTGAGATATAATTAAAATTGCTTACTTTCTACATTACTAAGAGTTAACATTGTAATTAATGTAGATAATTAAAGCTACTAGACATAAGAGAAACAATTCTGGATATAAAACATACAAGAAAAATAAAATATCCCTCTAGCAAATGTTATAAGAAGGCATAGAAATGTGGTTTTTGTTAAAGGGAAAGTAATTCTGCCTAGTTTAAAGGTTTTTAGGACTGTTTTACATTGAAGAAATGAAAAGAATGATAGGTATAACTGAATGGATGTAAAAAGCTGAGAAGAAAAGACAGTGGAAAATATTACAAAATGTTATAAAAGATTTATGGATCTTACCTTGCCTTCAAAGTTGATTGAGAATTCAATGGAATTGTTTATAAAGTCTTCTTAAAATTAATTTCACCATTAATAATATACTAACATAAAAATAAAATTAGATTTTCTCCTTTAAACAAGAGTAGTAAAAGATTTTTGTTTACCTTCTGAGTTAACCTCAATAAAGGGGGGGGGAAGGAAAGAGACAGATTTTGCTTGCTTTATGGTGCCTTTATTAGGTCTTATTTATTGGGAAACTGAGTCTCCTCTCTGGCAAAGAGTTAGGAGTTTGCTTTTTGAAATCTTTGAATTATCACTTTGTCTACATGCATGAGTATTATGTTACAGTGACCTGTGATATTATTTTGTGATATCAAGTATATTAAACTTTTGCTAGACAAAATTTTCAAAATTAAATTTTTAAGCTCAAAATTTGGTCCTTTTTTTTTTTTTTCTTAACCTCAAATTAGATAAAGTCCAAAGCAGACATATTCAGGTGTATTTGATCTGTTAAAATATGGAAAACATTGTCAGCTATGAAATGGTGTTAAACTTTCTTTGGGTTACACTTGTATAAACATGTTATGAATATGTGTTCCAAATTTGTATGAAATTCGTAAAAATTCCTGTATGTCTTGATAGACAAGGTCTGGCACACATAATACCCCTTTTTTCCTACCAACTTGCAGGAAGAAAATTCCACAGAAGTTACTAACAATGCCAAAACATCACATACTTACGTGGGTCGAAATGGTAGGGTTTTTATCTTCTTGTGTTTCTCCACCAATTTCTATGTTTTATATTTATTTATATAATAGTCCTTTAAAAAGGGCATTACTTCTGCTAGGCTCTGTATGTTATCAGTAATAATTACAATTAACACGTGAAATTGTTGTGTGCCACAGAAATAATTCTCTTGTCAAATGTTTCTTTAATCATGGCTATCCTAAGACTTGAGTCATCCATAGGAAATCATTGTTTTACTTTGATTCATCTCAGAGGGCAGTCTGTGTGGCCGGCTGCAGTGGCTCATCCCTGTAATCCTAGCACACTGGAAGGTCGAGGCAGGTGGATTGCTTGAGCTCATAAGTTGGAGACCAGCCTGAGAAAGAACGAGACCCCATGTCTACTAAAAATAGAAAAACTGCAGTGAGAGGATGGCTTCAACTGGAGTTGGAGGATGCTGTGAGCTATGACACCATGGCACTCTACCCAGGGCAACAGCAGGTTAAGACTCTGTCTCAAAAATAAATAAATAAATGAAAAACGAAGAAAGCAGTCTATGAGAACTGCAGTGTAAAACTTGCTTCCTTTTTAAGTAAACTTAAGGAAAGGACTCTGATAAGTCCCACTGAATATAAGGTTTCTGATAACTTTGGTAATCATACTATTGCCTGGAAAAAATTAATTTCCAAGGCTTTAATTAAAAAGCTAATTAATTCGTGAGGCTTGCTACCCTAACCTCAAGCAGAACAAAAATGAATCATAGGGAACCGAACTAATACAGGACTGAAATAACTTTTTTAACTTTTTGTTTGAAACACTACTCATTCCTTTTGTTTTGTTTTTCAGAAGTTAAGAAAACTTTTTTAAAGCTATTTATACCTTACAACAAATCAGGGAAAGTATATTTTTCTGAGCAAAATTAAAACCATTTATTTTTCTCTTTACTTGACTTCTCTAGAATTTAGAAACTATTTCATTTATAGCAATACAGTTATTTACATAATTTCAATAAGAATCTTTTTTCTTTAATAACAACATCATTGAGACACCAGTTATTTTACAAAGGCTTTAACTGGAATGGCATGTTTTCAGGTATGCCCAGACTGCTTTAAAGAATTAAGGTTGATTTTATAGAGCTGAAAAAAGCTATTTGGAAATACTGGACTAGTACCTTGCCTATCAAAAATTTCCCAGCCAGGTGCAGCGGCTCATGCCTGTAATCCAAGCACTCTGGGAGGCTGAGGCAGGTGGATTGCTTGAGTTCACAAATTCAAGACCAGCCTGAGCAAAGGCAGGACCCTGTCTCTACTAAAAATAGAAAAAAACTGAGGCAATAGGATCCGTTGAGTCCAAGTTGGAGGTTGCTGTGAGCTATGATGTCATGGCATTCTACCCAGGGCAACAACGTGAGACTGTCTAAAAAAAAAAAAAAAAAAGTCCTGAACAATAGGTAAATAAAGAACGTCACTCTATGACAGGCCCAAGAACCCCAAGTTATTTTGAGACCCCAAGAAGAGAGGAATTTGCCCAATTCATTAAGATTATGCAGACAGTCTGGCAAATCCATGGCTTGGCTGGTCTTAAGAGTAATCTGAGATGGTTTTCAAAAAGTCACAATAAAACCAACTCGACAAGGGACTATATTGAAATTGTAGAGGAAATGGACCAATGCCTGGAATCACACCACCTTCCTACTGAACTCAACCAGAAACAATTAGAAGTTTTGAATAGACCTATATCAAGCACTGAAATTGCATCAACAATATAAAATCTTCCAGAAAAGAAAAGCTCTAGACCAGATGGTTTCACACCAGAATTCTACCAAACCTTCAAAGAGGAACTAGTGCCTATATTGTGTAACCTACTCCAAAACATAGAGAAGGAAGGAATTCTCCCCAACACGTTCTGCAAAGTAAATATCACCCTGATTCCAAAACCAGGAAAGAACCCAACTATATGGGAAACTAAGCCCTGATCTTTAGCATAAGTGTTGCTTCCTGCTTGAGAGACCTGGAGGATCTTGAGAATGACATGTGAATTGTATATGTTCAGGAGATCAGAAAACTGGCCTCCAAGGGAAAGTGTATATATGAGCTGGGCAATACCAGACCTAATGGTTGTGGTAAAGATTCTCTAGATTCCAAAGGTCTCTTGATGCTGGAGGCAGAGGTTGTGCTCAAGGTCTGCGGTTCTGCAAAAACAAAGGTGGAGACATTCTATCTGAACTTCTCCATCTCCTACCTAATCAGGGCTAATGTCAGACAGGCAGCTTTTGCCTACTTCTTCCTGGTTTTTTTTGTTTGTTTGTTTTGTTTTTTGAGACAGAGCCTCAAGCTGTTACCCTGGGTAGAGTGCTATGTCATCACAGCTCACAGCAACCTCAAACTCTTGGGCTTAAGCAATTGTCTTGCCTCAGCCTCCCAAGTAGCTGGGACTACAGGCACCCGCCACAACATCTGGCCATTTTTTGGTTGTAGCTGCCATTATTGTTTGGCAGGCCGGGGCTGGATTCAAACCCGCCAGCTCTGGTGTATATGGCTGGCGACTTAGTCTCTTGAGCTACAGGCACCAAGCCTACTTCTTCCCGTTTTATGATAATAAATATGGACCCGACGTTTACTTGGGAGGGCTCCTCCCAGAGCTCCTCAAGTCCCCCAAGACAGACTTTGTATCAAGCCTCTTCATCCACCCACCAAGACCCCCTCATCTGGTGACCCCTTCACTCAACAAATAAAGAAAACTATAGGCCAATATCATTAATGAATATCGATGCAAAAGTATTCAGTAAATACTTAGCAAATAGAATACAGTGACACATTTAAAAAGTAAATTTTATCCCAGGGATGCAAAGTTGGTTCAACAAACATAAATCCATAAATTCACTACACTACACTACATAATTCACTACACAAATAAAATCAAAAACAAAGACCATGTAATTCTCTAAATTGATGCAGAAAAGGCTTTTGACAGTATCCAGAATCCCTTTTAGATAAGAAAATAGGCTTAGGTGGGACGTTCTTAAACTAACAGAGGCCATCTACAACAAATCTATAGCCAATATCATATTAAATGGAGTAAAAAAAAGTATTTCTGCTCAGAACTGGAACTAGAGAAGGATGCCCACTGTTACCACTGCTGTTCAACATAGTGCTAAAAGTCCTAGCTGTTGCAATCAGGCAAGTGAAGGAGATCAAGGGGATTCAAATGACAGAGGAGGTCAAACTCTCACTTTTGTGGATGACATGATCTTATACCTGGAAATCCCTGGAGACTCAACTATAAAGCTCTTAGAAGTGATCAAGGAATATAGTTGGGAATATAGGTCAGGATACAAAATCAATGTCCACAAATCAGTAGCTTTCGTATATGCCAGTAACAGTGAAGCTGAGAATAAAATCAAAGACACAATACCTTTTACAGTAGCTCCAAAGAAGATGAAATTCCTGGGAATATATCCAACAAAGGCCATGAAAGAGTTCTATAAATATAAAGAACTATGAAACCCTGAGGGAAAAAACAGCAGAAAACATTAACAAATGGAAGAATATACCATCCTCATGGCTGGGAAGAATCAACATCATTAAAATTTCTATTCTACCTAAAGCCATCTACAGATTTAATTCAATCCTCATCAAAGTACCAACATCATACTTTGAAGAACTTGGAAAATACTACTTCATTTCATATGGAACCAGATTAAAAGATGAAAAGCCAATACAATTTTTAGAAATAAAAACAAATCTGGAAGAATCATGTTACCAGACTTCAGGTTGTAATACAAGTCTATAGTGATCAAAACAGCATGGTACTAGCACAAAAATAGAGATATAGATCTATGGAATAGAACAGAGAATCTAGAGATGAACCCAGGCACATATCATCATTTGATCTTTGATAAACTAAACAAAAGCATGCACTGGGGAAAAGAATTCCTATTTAATAAATGGTGCTGGGAGAACTTGTTAGCCACATGTAGAAGACTGAAACTGGACCTGCACCCCTAGACTTCTTGTTCCATTTTCCTATAGAGCAATGTTTTTCAACAAGGGTGATTTTGTCCCCTCCCCCCAAGGGACATTTGATAAGGTCTGGAGACATTTGATATCCTCAACGTGGGGGGGGGGGGTGTGCCACTAACATCTAGTGGGTAGAAGCAAGGATGCTGTTAAACACCCTACAGTGTGCAGGACAGCCCCCCAAAGAATTAACCACTATAGGGAGAACCAGCACCCAAACCTATAGTGGTTAATTGTAAACCTACCATGGGAGAAAAAGCACCCATAATTCAACTGATGGGGTTTGGGCAACATTTTCCGTTGATGTGACTTTGTAGAGCCAATCCAGCGTACTGTTGTCTTCTCGCTGCTGAATGTGTAATTGGCATTCATGTTGTACATTCTTGTATTGTGAATGCTCATGAAGCCCAGGAGTGAAGCGTGGAAGTCAGGGACTGTGCATGTGGAGAGGTAATCTCTGTCCACTTCCCGTCGCCTAGCAAAAAGATTATAAAATCTAAGACCAAAAGGAAATAGCAGCTTTAAAGACTTAGTGGCTACAGCCCTCAAGGAATTTCTTGGTTACAACACTGCCACCTATCGGAAAGAGACACCAAGTGCACCTTTTCTTTTTTTTCTTTTTCTTTCTTTTTTTTTTTTTTTTTTTAAGTTTAATGAAGAAAAATACACTCCAGAGAATGAACACATCTTTCGAGTGGAAAGACTCTGGGTTTAGTAAGATGCTTTCCCTTTACATAGATTTTCCAATTCTATATTAAGTGGTGTGGGGGTAAATATTCATGATTTTTCCTGGAAAGGGGGAAAACTTCCAGAAAGGAGTATCTTCTCATTTCCTATCCCTGTAAGGCAATTTCCAGAAGTTATCATTGGATTAGTGTAGTGTGATAGAACTGGTGCAAATTGTACTGTTAATGAAAATAGGTCACTTGAGCTTACAGTCATATTATTTGAACCCATGATCCAAGCATCCCTTTTTGTGGCTTTGGCTGTATGTCCACATTGTGGCCTCTCAACCTCTGAGACTCATTTTTGTAGAGCAAACATCAGTTCACTTTTTGGAAGCTTTCTTAAAATGCCAGCTTATCTTTCATGGAAGCCCCCTGTGGTCATTTTGTTCCTCTTAAGACAGACAAAGGATCTCCCAGTATCATCTGACCCTGTCTCTCCTCAGCCCTACCTAACAGGACAAACAGAACTTTAAGGCTTTGAGACACGATTGACATTTGTAGAGTATTCATTCATATGAATAGTGATTAGAAAAGCATGAGAAACATTTAAAGACCTTGTCACATTCTTCACATAGATACAATTTCTCTATGAATTCTGCTATGGACTGAAATGTGTAAATAGTGGATATAGGATTCAAAACTTTCTTCACATTTGTGAAGAAACATTTCTCTGTTATAAAATTTTCATTTATAAAATGAGCACAAGTTAAACATCTGTCAAGTTCTTCACATTTGTAGAGTTTCTCCTCCACATGAATTCTATTGTGTACAGAAAACTTGATTACTGGCATTAGGCTTTGCCACATCTTCATATTGTTATATTATGTCTCTGGGATGATTTCTCTTATGTTTAATAAGGGCTGAAGACTAGGAGAAACTTTTGCCACATTATTCACATCCGTAAGATTTCTCCACAGTGTGAATTTTGTTATGTGTAGTAAGGTTTGAGTTCCAGTTAAGGGAATTGCCACACTGTTCACAGTTGTGGGATTTCTCACCAATGTGAATTCTTTTATGCTTAGCAAGTTATCAACACCAGGTAAAGGTACTATAACATTCTTCATACTTTGAGGATTTCTCTCCTGTATGATTTATTTTATGTACAGTGAGGTTTGAATATGAGTTAAAGAGTTTGCCACACTGTTCATATTTATAAGTTTGCTCTCCAGAACAAATTGTTTTATGTACAGAAAGGTTCATATACTGATTAAAGGCTTTGCCACCTTGTTATTTATGTGGTTTCTCTCCAGAATGAATATTTCATGTACAAGAAAGGCCTGAGTATTGGTTAAAGTCTTTGCCACATTCTTGGCATTTGAAGGTTTTTTTCTCAAGAAAGAATTACTTCATGTACAGAAAGGTTTGAGTACTAATTAAAGGGTTTGCCACATTGTTGACATTTGTATGGTTTCTCTCCAGAATGAATTCTTTGATGTTCAGAAAGGCTCAAGTACTGGGGAAAGGATTTGGCACATTCTTGACATTTTTAGGGTTTCCTTCCAGAATGAATTTTTTGATGTCCAATAAGGGTTGAATTAACATGAAAGGCTTTGCCCCATTGTTGACATATGTAGGGCTTCTCTCCACAATGAATTCTTTTATGTACAGAAAGGCCTGAGTCCTGGTTAAAGACTTTGCCACATTATTGACACTTGTAGGGTTTTTCTCCAGAATGAATTCTTTTATGTTTAGTAAGGGCTGAATTATCATTAAAGGCTTTCCACATTCTTGACATTTAAAGGGTTTCTCTCCAGAATAAATTCTTTGATGTCTAGAAAGTTTTGAGTTCCAGTTAAAGGCTTTGCCACATTCTTGACACTTGTAGGGTTTCTCTCCAGAATGAATTCTTTGATGTACAGAAAGGTATGAGTTATGGTGAAAGGCTTTGCCACATTCTTGACATCTGAAGGGTTTTTCTCCAGAATGAATTATTTTATGTTTATTAAGGGCTGAATTATTATTAAAGGCTTTGCCACATTCTTGACATTTGAAGAGCTTCTCTCCAGAATGAATTCTTTGATGTACAGACAGGGTTGAGTACCACCTAAAGACTTTGCCACATTGTTGACATTTGTAGGGTTTCTCTTCAGAATGAATTCTTTGATGTACAGAAAGGTTTGAGTAGTGGTTAAAGGCTTTGCCACATTGTTGGCATTTGTAGGGTTTCACTCTAGAAAGGCTTTGCTGCATTCTTGACATTTGCAACATTTCTCTCCAGATTGAATTCTTTTATGTCCAGAAAGGTGTGCTTGGTAAGTTTGTCTTCATAGTTGTAGGGTTTTCCTCCACTATCAATATTGTTATGGGCACAATATTTTGATCTGCAGGTAAGACATTTGCCCTCATTGTCACTCCTGTACAGTTTCTCTCCAGTACGACGTCTCTCATGCTTAGACAGGCTTGAGCAAGATCTGAAGACTTTGTTACCTTCTTTACATTTGTACTGTTTTTCTCCAATATGAATTATCTCACGTTTAGTAACATGTGACCATGGATTAGAGACTTTCCCATACTTTCTATAGTAAAATGTTTTCCCTACAGTATATATGATCTAATGTCTTCTTAGATTTGACAATTGTGTGAAGACTTTCAAACATTTACTACATTGGAATATTTTGGTATGGGTAGCCATTAAACAGTGGTCAAGTCCACTGTCACATACTTTTTGCTGCTTACACTCAGACACACTTGCCCAGTCTTTCGTTAAATTTAAATCATCAGGTGCACAGCTTCAATATCTCCTCAGGATTATCTCTGGAAATAAAATATTTGTGTCCAGATCTTGCAAATGGTCTTGGTCAGGATGGTTAGATATGGCACAGACTTTATACCCCATCATAATAGAGCATTGTGAAAATGAAAGTAAACTCTCAAATCCCAGCTTTATCCTCAAAAGAAAAAGAGTGACACCAGTGTTAATCCTTCTTGTTTTCTGGGCCTTTCCAGGGAAAGGTGCTGTCTCCCATGATCGAGGGTGCTGAAAGGAGTGCAGCTATAGTCTATAAGAGTAACTGGAGGTGCATTTCCCAGCTTCGGGGATATCCCGGTGTCCTCCCTACAGATCTCCGAGTACTTGCAGGTCAAAGGGTGACAGAGGGTGCTGCAGAGACACCCAGATGGTCCTAGAGTAGCAACAGTTCAAGACGGAACCTCGGCGTTCGGTTCCAGAGACAAGCAAGTGCACCTTTTGTTAAAGGCGGTCCTTTTTTGTCACACTCGAGAATATCTCTCATAAAGGCTTTGTGACTCTGCAGCCTCATGTCCCCATTTGGGATGGATCAGCTCTGACTTGATAATTTATAAAGAAAAGGCCCAGTATACTACACTTGTCAATTGGAAATTGTATATTCAAGGATAGAATTAGCCTGTCCCCACTAGCATCTTGGTTTACATGAAAAAGTGGCAGCTATCATTTAAGAAAGCTATTTGCATTATACTGTTTGAAGTAAGGCCATTGGATCACTGGGGACCTGTATTCACAGAAGTTCGTTCTTGTGTGTGTGTGTGTGTGTGTGTGTGTGAGAGAGAGAGAGAGACAGAGCCTCAAGCTGTGGCCCTGGGTAGAGTGCCTTATCACAGCTCACAGTAATCTCCAAGTCCTGGGTCGAAGCGATTCTCCCGCCTCTGCCTCCCAAGTAGCTGGGACCACAGATGCCCACCACAACGCCTGGCTATTTTTTGGTTGCAGCCGTCATTGTTGTTTGGTGGGCCAGGGCTGGATTCAAACCCGCCAGCTCAGGTGTATGTGGCTGGCGCCTTAGCCACTTGAGCCACAGGCACCAAGCACACAGAAGTTCTTCTTAATTCCTGGGTTTTTATTTTGGGGAGTGTTGTTGTTGTTGTTGTTGTTGTTGTTTTGTTTTTAAAATGGGATCTCACTCTTACTCAGGCTGCTGTCAATCTCCTGAGCTCAAGGGATCCTCCCACCTCAGCCTCCTTCCTAGAGTGCTAGGATTACAGGTGTGAGCCACAGTGACCAGCATCTGGGCCTGGTTTATTGATGGTTTTGCTAAGTTGAAACCTATTAGTATCCAGGAGGCTGCTGTAGCTGTCCAACTGGTGCTCTATATATGCCATCCTGAAAATCAATGTGCTTGTCCACTCAGTGGGAAGAACTCAAGGCCATTCTCATAACTCTGCCAAATACTTATCATGATAAAACATATTTTTACTGATTCTGAGGATATTGCCAATGATCCAAACATTAGACCTGCTATCTGGTCTACCAATTGCAAGACTATAGAATGACAGACTCTCCCCTTGGGAAATGAACTGTGGAAATGAGCCATGGCTGATGATCAAACTATCATCAAGCATAAAACCAGGCTGTTGGTCAATCCCTCAGTGTCCAGATTGCTGCCACTGCCACGTGGATCTGTCACCGTACTTATTATGGCAACACATCTGCCATCATTGACTGGGCACCAGAGGCAGGGTGCTATGTTCCTAATGCAGAAGCTCCCAGTGTGCACCTGATTGCCTTGTAGTGAAGGAGGTTACTGTCTCCAGGAAATTGAGGCAAGAAATGGCCAAGATGCCATTTTCTGGATAATAATCAAGATGAAAGGGTGAAAGTTTATATAGCTCCATTCTGAAAGTTTGAAATTCCTCACTGTCCATTCCTAGGTATATGTGTCTTTCTTTCCCGTCCAGCAACCCCAGGCCAGTCTGGTTTGTACATCCTCCAACTTTTTGGCAGCATAGTCAAAAGGGGACTTAAGGAATTAAAGTTGATTTGGAATCAGTTGTCTGGATTCTTTTATTGGACTGACATGATCCAATATGAAGACAATAGTCACCTGGTTAAGTATATTAGCATGGCCCAAGGAAGGGAACACGATGAGTCTCTGAAAATTTTATAGAAATTCATTTTCCCTTGTAGTAGTTTCCTATTAGTGCTATAATGACTTAAAACAACACAAATTTATTATCTTGAAGTTCTGGAGGTCAAAAATCTAAAAAGGATTCCAATGGGCTAACCTTAAGGTGTTGGAATGGCCACATTCCTTCTGGAGTGTCTAGAAGAGAATCCATTCCCTTGCCTTTTCTAGCTTCTAGAGACTCTATTCCTTGCCTTGTGGGCCCTTCCTCCATCTTCAAAGCCAGGAGCAGAGCATCTTCACCACGCTCTCTCTGACTCTGCTCTGTGGTCACAGCTTCTCTGACTCTGACCCTCTTGACCCTCTTGCCCCTCTTATAAGGACCACTGTGATTACACTGGGCCTATTCTAATAATCAAGGAACATTCCCACCATGATAAATTTTTGAAGTAAAGAATATCTTGATTACCTGGGGCCTAAGTCAAACAGAAGCTGCACCTGGAAATATGTGAACATGGCTGTTCCTGGATTACCCTGCTGTGCCTGATGTCATCAACAGCAGCTCTCAACTTGGACCCCTTTTACATATGTATAAAATACACAGAAACTTTGCTACTTTCTGTTACAAATTCATCTGCTTCTCTGATGCTTGAGAGGTCTTGGGTTATGCCATGTATGGTAAAAGAAGGCTACAACCAAGTGGTGAAACTGCCCATGTGATTTAACCAAAGCAATGCAATACTGATCCAAATCAAGTTTACCTATACTTGTTTGGCTTATACGTTTGCGTGTGGCTGAAAAGGGGCCATAGAACATCTCTCTATTGGTGGTGGTGTTTGGTTTTTGTCCCAACAGGGGCAAAAACACCTTATAATTTACTGGCAATGACACCAAAGATGTTCAGGTCAGTTAAACTCCTCTGCATGGATTGTAATGGATAGTAAACTACACTACACACTGTCTAACTTCTGTTTTCCCCCAAGACAGAAGTCTGAGTGCAAGACCCTGGAAGCCATGATTGAAGTCTACACTGCAGGCTAACTTCCACCCTGTTGTTTGGATCTCTTTTTGATAATAGCCTTAATTAAATGCTGTGTGAGACAAATTAAGTCAGTTTAGTTCTAGCCTCTGATGGTCAAATTAATCAGAGTGGCCAACAGAGTGGCATACTTAATGTGAAATTTCACCAGAAGCCAAAATACATAGGGACAGAGGGTGGATTGATGGAAAAGGCAATCTTTCATGGCCCAGAGCATGGTTGCACATTTGTAATGGGTGAGTCAAGAAAGCATAGCCCTTGACTTCTCTTTACCCACGCTATTTCTTAGGGTTGTGTTTATAGTGAACAACCTTGAGAACTGAAATTATATAAAGTCAGACATAGGCTTCAAAATGATTGAGTTGGGAGAGCAAGAATTGAATTAATACATAGATGAAACAGTATTTCCCAGGACTTAATAATTGTTGAGTTTGGGTCGTGGCATAATCATGGGTCATGGGTCATGGGTACATGTGGGTTCAAAGTACAGGCTTGCTTACTACTTACTGTAAAAGGTGTGAATCTCCAAGCTTGGCTCTCCCTAGCTGTGACACAATCCCATTACATCCTTCTAGGACTCTTGTGGGACTTGATCCATCACCCTTGTGGTATCTGGGACAAGAACTGATGCAACATGGTGCCAGGCTTGCTGTGTCATCAGCAAATACGAGACTCCTATGACTCAGAAGTCTTATGTGTTCTGCCAATAACCATAAGATAATAACAGGCTCTTACTAGATTGTAAGTAGAGTAAAATCTGAAATCCTGACAGGTACCAGTGTTTTTTAATTAATTTATATATAATAATTATGCATATTTATGGATACATGTGATATTTTAATACATGCATACAATGTGTAATGATCAATTCTAGGTAATCGAGATATTCATTACTTCAAACATTTATCATTTCTTTGTGTTGGGAGCATTCCAAATCTTCTCTTCTAGCTATTTTGAAATATACAATAATTTATCTTAATGATAGTCACCCTTTTCTGCTATCAAACACTAGAACATATTCCTTCTATCTACCAAGTATTTTTGCACCCATTAACCAACCTTTCTTTATCCCCTTCCCTTCCCATCCTCCAGCAACCACCACCCTTCTCTCGAGCTCCATGAGACCAATGTTTTTAGCTTCCACATATGAGTGAATATGCAATACTTGCCTATCTGTGCTTGGCGTATTTCAGTTAGCATAATGACCTCTGGGCTCATCCAAGTTTCAGTGACACATGAGTCATAATTGGATGACTTCTTGCCATCGCCTGACAAAACTATTCTAGCCTAATACCTCGCTGTCCTTTCACACATCAGATACTTGAAGTTGTTATAAGTGAGACATCAATATCCTCATCAAAATTCTTGGCAAAAATGTTGACTTGGACATGGCTGAGATCAGAGCCTATGATAGAGACCTCCTTTTTTGTCCTCCTGTCCAAAATGTATTAATTGTTTAGTATATTCAACAAATTCTGTTGGTCGACTTTTGTGTGCATGCCTGGTCACATTTTCTTTTCTTTTTTTTTTTTTTTTTGAGACAGAGTCTCAAGCTATTGCCCTGGGTAGAGTGATATGGCATCACAGCTCACAGCAACCTCAAACTCTTGGGCTTATGTGATTCTCTTGCCTCAGCCTCCCAAGTAGCTGGGACTACAGGGGCCCACCACAACACCCAGCTACTTTTTTTTTTTTTTTTTGGTTGTAGTTGTCATTATTGTTTAGCAGGCCCAGGCTAGATTCAAGCCTGCCAGCTCCCGTGCTGGCACCCTAGCCGCTTAAGCTACAGGTGCTGAGCTCCTGGTCACATTTTTTTTTTTTTTAAGTATTTGCAGCCTTAAAGAAATTATTTTTCATTGAAATATACATATAAAATGACAGGTGTTTACTGAGTACAACATGATATTTTAAAGTATATTTACCTTATGGAATGGTTAAATCTAGCTAATTCACAAATACATCCCATCACATAGTTATCATTTTTTTAGAAATGTCTATTTAGGAGGCCAGGCGTGATGGCTCACACTTGTAATCCTAGCAATCTGGGAAGCCAAGGTGGGTGGATTGCTGGAGCTCAGGAGTTTGAGACCAGCCTAAGGAAGAGCAAGATATCCTCTTTACTACACATAGAAAAAATTAGCTGGGTGTCATGGTGGGCACCTGTAGTCCCAGCTACTTGGGAGGCTGAGGGAAGAGAATCACTTAAGCCCAAGAGTTTGAGGGGTGCTGTGAGCTGTGATGCCAGGCACTCTACCAAGGGCAACAGAGTGAGACTCTGCCTCAAAAAAAAAAAAAAAAAGACAAAAACATAACAAGTGTTGGCAAATACGTGGAGAAAAGAACCCTTGCACACTGTTGGTAGTAATATATAAACTGGTCACATTTTATTTTATTTCATTTTATTTTATTTTAAAGATATCTGTCACTTGACTATCAGTCATAGACCATTTTCTCTGGAATATTACAGTCACTTTGAGGGGATAAAATATGGCCACAGCAAGAAGACTATAAAGCCATGTTTACATTCACAAACTGGGGACAGAAGGCTGATTCTGGCACCTACCTACAGCCATGTTCTAATTATCCCACACTGTGTTATTGTAATGTTTGGAATTAGTTGTCAAGCTGTAAAAATATAGATTTTTCAACTTAAAAATCTAGATTTCTACTGTTCTGAAAATCAAAGAGTCTAGCAAGCCTAGATCTGCATTTCCTCAAGGCAAAACCTAGTAGAGTCAGAAGCAGCTGCTTTTGTAAACAAGGTTAGAACTCTCAGGTCTCCAAGCAATACCTATTGTCTCCTACATGGCTGCTCATTCCTTCTGATACTTGCCATGATCCTACAGACATTGGATTTTGTGACCCCTGGAGAATAGGAATCAGCTGCTGGGAGAGGTCTAGATCATGCCCTGGCCAATTCTTCCCCCTCTCAAATAGTTTCTACACACACTACTAACGGGCTTCCTTCAATTATTTCCTCAGTAGGTTCTCTCTCTCTACTACAGCAGAACCTCTGTAAGTTGACCACCCAAGGGACTATAACAAACTGGTCAACATACAGAGGTGGTTAACATAAGGAACTAGGCCTATAGAGTGGTACATATCTGGTCTATGAAAATTTTGATCAACTTAAGGAGGTGGTCAATGTAGGGAGGTGGTCAGCTATGGAGGTTTTAGGAAAGAAAGTCCAAATGATCTAGTGTAATATCTGACATGAAAGGTATGAAATTGACCAGTCATAGGAGTAAAGCAGAGATGGAATACAAATCACTATTAATCAAGTCATATGGAATTCTTGGCTTGATTTTGCCCTCTTGGCAGGCTTCTTCCATTACTTCAGTCACCTCAGTGCCCCATCAGTGGCACACCAGAGTATTCTACACCTTAGTAATCCTGAAGAACCCTCTTTCTGACCCAGTGGACCCTGTGCTGACGCTTTGCCATTGACAGTTACTGAAGGATCTAAAAGATCTTTCCTACTAAAAGACATGGAAAAAGCACTTCTATATTTGTAGGTTAAAAAAAATTTTTTTTAAAAGCTGGGGCTGGCCAGGCATGGTGGCTCACGCCTGTAATCCCAGCACTCTGGGAGGCCAACGCAGGTAGATTGCCTGAGCTTACGAGTTCGAGACCAGCCTGAGCAAGAGCGAGACCTCATCTCTAAAAAATAGCCAAGCATTGTGGCAGGAGCCTGTAGTCCCAGCTACTCGGGAAGCTGAGGCAAGAGAATCCTTGAGCTGAGGAGTCAGAGGTTGCTGTGAGCTGTGATGCCACAGAACTCTACAAAGGGCAACAAACTGAGACTCGAGTCACTCATTTTGAGTGACTCACTCACTTTGAGTAACTCATTTTGAGTCTCAAAAATATATAAATAAATAAAAGCTGGAAGGCTATTCTGGAGGACTGAGGTGGAAGGAGTTCCAGGATATAATGTATGATGAATGATGATCACACTTATGAATGGCCACTGTACTCCAGCCTGGTCAATATAGCAAGACCCAGTCTTTAAAAAAACATAAATAAATAAACTGTTTTAGAGAATGTTGGTTATGCCACTGCTCAATGTCTAGTTGCACAGGAGCTCATGGGGAAAACTGTAGGACTTTGGCTGTCATGAGCCCTATTCCCACAAAGAATGAGGCTAGGCTTTACAGTCAGGCAGATGTGGAGTCAAACTGAAGATTTGTAATGTGAGCAATGTGAGCTCTATGAGCCTTCATTTCCAGACCAAAGGAAGTCTTCTCTGATGCCTTAAACGAGGTCAATTTTCCCTTGTTTCATTCTATCATGTAATGTGTAGTCCTCCTTCAAGTTACTGTGTGTGAGAAAACAGTAATTTCTACAATTATTTGAACAATGTCTATTTCTCCAATTATTCTGAAAATCTCACAGGAATTATACTTTGAGGGCCAGGCAAGGTGGCCCTCAAAGAAATACAAAAGAAATTGTGATCTTGCTTTCCTTTAATACGGTGGTGAGCAATCTGTAACCATGAAGCTGCTAACCAGAGCCGGATCCTTTTCGAGATTTTATTCCCTCAAAGTTGCCCCCAAAGTTAAAGCCACAGCTGCCCCTGCAGGAGCACCTCCACATTCTCAGGACCTTGAGTTCACCAAATTACTGAATAGTTTAGTGATTGCTTCCTTGGAAAACTATGCTCCCGTATCAAAGATTGGTTTGTTCATTAAAGCAGGCAGTAGATATGAGGACTCTAACAATTTAGGAACCTCTCATTTGCTGCATCTTGCATCCACTTTGACTACAAAAGGAGCTTCGTCTTTCAAGATAACTTGTGGAATTGAAGCAGCTGGTGGTAAATTAAGTGTGACTGCAACAAGGGAGAACATGGCTTACACTGTGGAATGCCTGAGGGGTGATGTTGATATTCTAATGGAGTCCCTGCTCAATGTCACCACAGCACCAGAATTTCGTTGGGAAGTAGCCGACCTTCAGTCTCAACTAAGGGTTGACAAAGCAATGGCTTTTCAGAATCCACAGGCTCAAGTCATTGAAAATTTGCATGCTGTGGCTTACCAGAATGCCTTGGCTAATTCTTTGTATTGTCCTGCCTATAGGATTGGAAAAGTAACATCAGAAGAGTTACATTACTATGTTCAGAATCATTTTACAAGTGCAAGAATGGCTTTGGTTGGACTTGGTGTGAGTCATCCTATTCTTAAGCAAATTGCTGAATAGTTTTCTCAACATGAGGGGAGGCTTGGTTTAACTGGTGCTAAGGCCAGATACCATGGAGGTGAAATTCGAGAACAAAATGGAAACAGTCTTGTCCACGCTGCTCTTGTAGCAGAAAATGATGCCACAGGAAGTGCAGAAGCAAATGCATTTAGTCTTCTTCAACATGTTCTTGGTGCTGGACCACATGTCAAGAGGGGCAGCAGTGCCACCA
>CAUYPK010015260.1:0-13424 GCA_963574355.1 Loris lydekkerianus
TGGGGCGTGCCCGGAGCAGCCCCTGACAGCTAAGTCATGGAAAAAGCCCAAGTGCCCACCGATCCATGAATGGATTAATAAATTGTGGTATATGTACACCATGGAATATTATGCAGCCTTAAAGAAAGATGGAGACTTTACCTCTTTCATGCTTACATGGATGGGGCTGGAACATATTCTTCTTAGTAAAGTATCTCAAGAATGGAAGAAAAATTATCCAATGTACTCAGCCCTACTATGAAACTAATTTATGGCTTTCACATGAAAGATATAACCCAGTTATAACCTTGAATATGTAGAAGGGGCAGAGGGAGGGGAGGGAGGGGGAAGGACGGGCAGACGGAGGGTGATTGGTGGGATTATACCTGTGGTGCATCTTACAAGTGCACATGTTAAGTGTAGTAAATGTAGAATATAAATGTCTTAACTCAATAACTAAGAAAATGCCAGGAAGGCTATGTTAACCAGTGTGATGAAAATGTGTCAAATGGTCTATAAAACCAGTGTATGGTGCCCCATGATTATATTAATGTACACAGCTATAATTTAATAAAAAAAAAAGAAAAGAAAAGAAAAAGCAACAGATATTTCAGCCTTTGAGATTTGTCATTTCATTACTCAAGAGTGCACACAAGGGCTTGGGTACTTTGGAGTGGAAGGTTATGCACAATGTAAGAATCTTCCTTTTGATTATTATATGTACATATTTTTGCATTGATATAATCTTTGCAGAATTCTATATGTCATCAGTCAATTGTTGGAAATATGAATTATCTAAAATAAAAACATAATCAAAGAAAAATTATAATATAATAATATACTTGGTAAGCACACTAAAAATCTGTACCCATGCATTGATTTTTAAAATGTGCCTTGAGTTTTAAAATAAAATAGCTAGAATATCTATTTTATCTATTTTATCTATTTTAGAAATTTTATCTCCTAAAAATAAATGTAATGAGATTGGGTGACACCTATGGTTCATGGGTAGGGTGTCGGCCCCATATTCTGATGGTGGTAGGTTCAAACCTGGCCCCTGCCAGCTAAAACAGCAATGAGAATTGCAACAAAAAATAGCAGGGCATTGTGGCGAGCACCCTGTTATCCCAGCTACTTGGGAGGCTGAGGCAAGAGAATCGCCTGAGCCCAAGAGTTTGAGGTTGCCATGAGCTATGATGCTGCAGCACTCTACTGAGGGAGACAAAGTGAGACTCTGTCTCAAAAAAATAAATAAATAAATAAAATAATAATAATAATAAATGTAATGAGATTAAGTTATGATTTAAATAATTATGCAATTATGACCTACTTTCTTGGTAATGGAGAATATATATTTTTTCATAAATATTTTATTATATGCTATACATAAATATAGATTATATATTTTATGGTTTCAAATAAGTAATCCATCTTAGAATCTGATCCAATTAGTAATAGGCATTTTATTTAATAGTTTAAATATTTTATGGCAATTAATTAGCTAATATGATAACATCCTGAGCTAATCAGAAATATAATAAAAGAAATATAAACAAAGGTTGGTTGACTTAATGTATATCCAAAACTAAATCACAGGTGGCTAGAAACTTTGCGGTCTTTCTCATGGAAGGCCCTTTTATTTCTAGGGTGAAAAGAAAATTAATATCACTTCTTTAGCATCATATTAATTCAATTGTATAGTGTCCAGTTCTTAAATGTTCTATTCAAGGTATCATAGCATTGAACCAGGATATATGCATTTTGTGAAAAGTGGCTAAGAGATTAGGAACAATGAATGATAATATATATGCATTCCCTTAGTGAGAGAAGTTGAAAGATGGGAAGGGGACTTTTGGTGTTAGGACCTATGTATTTCAGTGTACTTGCTAATGATGAGGAGGACAACATAAAGGCGAAATGGTGAAATATTCTGACAACACAAAACTATTTTGTTTACTTTAAAACTAATGAGTTTTGGGAGATGCTCCAGATGGCTCTAATCAAACTGGAGAATTGGGCAGCCCAGAAGCAGATGAAATTCATTTTTGATAAATGTACAGGAAGGAATATTGAAAAATTAGAATCTAAACTCTCCATGTATACCATGAGGTTTTGAACTTGCCAATTCTCTGAGGAGAAAGACATTTACTACTACCATGGCTGGTTCAATGAAGATGTCCCCCAATGCACATGTTTTTGGAAACAACTGAGTAGATGCTTAGATTTATTTAGAAAAGGGGTTTGGAAATGCAAATAATAGGGAAAGCTGTTTCAAGACAGATAAAGAATGTTTTACCCATTGCAACAAGATGCATTTCTTTTGGGTAAAAAGCGAGAAGTAACAGAGAGTCACAGAAGCTCGTGCAAAGAGTGACATTTCTAAAGTAAGATTGAAAAACAGGCTGATAAATGGAGAATGCATTTACATATGCCCAAACCTATTTGTGCTATAAAGCTTTTCAATTTTAAGCAGGATTTGAACTATGGAGAATTTGATCTCATTAATGGGGCAGCAACTGTGGGGTCCTGACAATTAATAAATGAGTTTAAATATTTGCACTTCAAAGTTAAAAATCCAAGGCTCAGGTACTGGACTATAGGTGATAAATCCTGCATGTGCATAGTTATAGCTTCTTTGTGATTTTCATACTCTTAACAAAAAGTGACTATCAAAAGCATATCAAAAGACCATGCTTCCAGTTCACCACAGCTTTGGTAAGTTAATATACACTCATAGCAGAGAAAATTTTAGATGCATTCACCAAGATTGCCTTAAACTAAAGAATGTCAATAAAAAATTGCTCACACACACACTTATATATACATATATTTTGTTCTGAGTATGTGAAAAACCTGACACAAGTAATTTGTTTTTGACTCATACTGAGTTAAAATAGGGAGAAACATTTTGTGAAGTCAATGTTCATTGATAAAATTAACAGCTTTTAGAAAATGGAACAAAACAACTCACTCCGGGGAAGAAATCATGGAAATATGTATTATTTTCTCAAAGGACTGCAAAAATCTTTTGATCTGTTAAAGTGAAAAGTAAGAGAGTAAATATTCTGTATGTGCAATTTAAGAATTTGTTAGAAACTAGTCAAAAAGTGAGGCTATGCTAAATATAGAAATAGTTCTAAGAAATAGAAATAAGCAGGTATTTAAAATTGCATTATGTATTTCATGACCAATGAATATGTACATGCCTTCTATGATGATCTGGCAAGATTTTCTGTATTTTAATTATTTTTAATGAAAGTGCATTTAGGCTGACAACCTGGACATTAGAGCACAGACATGATAATAATTCTTTGGATTATTTTAAGGTATCTAAAAGACTTCGGGAAAACTGTGGATGAATTTGTTTGCATCTACATAGGAGAAAAACTACCTAAATGTGTGTTTAGAGATCTAGGAATGTTTTCAAAAGTCTGGCAAGTTGAAAACTGGCTAGGGAGGCCAGGTGAACCTGCAGTTGCTGAACAGTAGCAATGAGAAATGAATGGAACGAGTGAGGCAGTGAGCAGGAGAGGGGCTATTTAACACTACTGCTCATAAGCACGTCCCTATGAATGCCACATGTTCTCTCAAGATGTTGAACAGACGGCTTCTATGGGGAGGCCCTAGTTATCCAAAGCATATTGAAGGAAGACACCTGAAACTCTGATTGAATCCTTCTGCCCGCATATGCATCGGCCTGGGGCTCTCGGCGTTCCTCAAACTCAAGTCTTCCTAGTAATAAATCTCTTCCAGTATACTACACTGAAAGTATACCATTAAAACACGTTGTTTCCCTTTTACTGAAAAGTTTGTATAAGTAAAAATGAATAATATTGGTCCCAGGAGTTACAAACAAAAGCGATTCCGTGCATGTTTAAGGAGGTAATTCTTCATTTCTGTGAAGGGTAACAACAGAGAAGAGCCTGAAGCATCAGTCAATATCAGTCTGTTCTCTAAGCTTCTTCCAAATTCTCTTGATGAAAGACCTGGTTACTGGGATCATGTGAATTTGAAGTTTTAATTTGTTAAAAACACTAATAAAAACAACCACACACACACAAAAAAAATAAAAATAAAAAACTTGCAAAATAATTGCTTCTAAGGAAGAGTCATGCAAGCCAGTGAGTATAATAACTATAATCGCATTTGTTTGAAAAGCTGGAAGCTTTAGCTTTGCTCCTTTTCCTTCCCTTTTTTCTTTCTTTTCTTTTTTTATAACTTTTCTCTCAAGGGCCCTCTCTTCCATAAGTTGAATAAAAAATGGTTGCTTTACCTATCCAATGAATCCTAGGAATCACCTCATTCTTTTACCTTGTCTGCCATGAAAGTGAGCAGAAATCCTAGTTCAAGTGAACTTTTGGCCAATGGTAGCATGTTGCATGCATGTAAATGTATGGATAAAGAAAATGTTTACCTTCCCATACAGTGAAACCCACAGCTAAAAAAAATTAGGCTTGGCAGAATCAGAGGAAAAATAAAGAGTCTATTGAGCTTAGTTCTAGTCTCTGACAGTGAAAAGAAATGTGAAATAGAGCAACATCTTCAAGATTGTTTCTTTGTTCTAGGTTTGTGGTAGCATTCCTATATTGTTAGATTATAAATTCCTGCTTATAAGAGAGAGTTAATCTATCTTCCATATCTTGTCTCTATTTTACTTGACTCCATACAGTTGCCAGTATACAAGTTAAGGGAAATCATGTCTTCATTAATAAACAAATACATGAGTGAATGAATTGTTTTAATGGAGGAGAGGTACAGAAAGCATTTGTTATCTATGATGTGAAGGGAAGAATAGCATAGCAGAAGCCAGAGACCTGAAAATGGGGACACTGTCCAACTGCGCTCTTCAAAAACACAACATTTTATTAAGTCTGTGCTATGGTATTCCAACATTTTATATATTTTTCCAGGGCCATCAACCTGTATATTTGTGTGGAAGAGACTATTAACATTCTGATGTAATCCCTATCTCCTAGATATAAAAAATAGCCTGGTACACATTAGGTGCTGTATCATTTTCTTGTTTGAAACCAAACTTTTTCATGTCTTGATTTTCCTCACATCTTTCATATGTGTCCTCCAAATTATATGAGCACTCATTGTGACTGAGGTTTTTTCTCCAAAGCTAAGTCAACGTCCGTCTTCCTCTTTTCTTGTCAAATAATGGCTTCAGTAAAAAAAATGATCCCGGCACTGGTTAAAGATGGTAAGAAATATTTCAATCAAGGGGCTGCTGCAAGGAGGTTTTGTGGTAGGGAAGAGAGATCTGGTTTAATTCTGACCTCAGTAAGAACAAGTGGAAAATGGTAGTCAAGAAGCAGAGTGGGGATAGAAAGTTATTTAGCAGAAACATCTATGGAAAGGGAGATTCTGGCTAATCCCACTTGACAGGACTACTACTGAGGGCAGGCTGGGTGATAAGATTTCAAGGGTGTGACATGAAACATTTCATTAGATAGAGTGAGAGATTGTTACTAAAATTATCCAGGGTGGCACCTATATACCAGAGGTGGCAAGTTCAAACACAGCCCCAGCCAAAAAAATAAATAAATAAAATAAAATTATCCATAAAAATTCTTGCTAAAACTGGACTAAGCTGGCCAAGAACAGAGTTCAGGGTTGAGGCCTGGTTGAAAAAAGGGTTCAGAGGAGCTTGTCTCAAGTTTGGTCAAGGGACAGAGTATTTGTCAGCTCTCACATTCAGACAAATGGCTTAGGAATGGTTATATCTAGCTCTGACCTCTTCTTCATTCATCAAATCCTATTTTCCTCATGGAAGGAATCTCAAATTCATTAGGCTCACAACTGAGGTTTTCTAATTTATTCTCTCATTTCTGATTTTCCTTCTCAATGTCATATTGTTCTCTCATTGTCTTCTCATCAAGAGTTGAATGACCACAGGGATGATCCAGTCACTTCTGTCTCCCTAACAACCACTCATTATCTCAGCTTTTATGTATCCATTGCACATCAGAAACTTTTGCCTCACTACCCCATGTCAATAGTCTTTCCTTTTGCATTGAATTTTATGTTGTTGCCTGATTTATGTCTATAGCTTTCCTAATTCTTTATAGTGAGATATCAATGAACATATTACTCCACCTATCAACTTTCACTTATTTTCCCAAGTCTCCATAATTCAATGAAAATTTCACCTCCCAGCATCCAATTGGTAGGATACTCATATTCACCTCTCACTTATGCCACATCTATAAGTTCAGAAAGGACAGGACTTTGAGAACCCAGGAGACCTAAATATAAAATTTAAGCCTTTCATGTGCTAGTAAACTTGGAAGATATAGACAATCTCTGTTTGCCTGTTGCTTTGTTGTAAAATGAGACGGTAACTCTAAAACATCAGAGTAATGAAATAAGATGAAGGACACAAACATATGGCGTATATTAGGGTCACATATGCTAATAGATTTTCTCCCAGGCAACTCCCCTTGTTGACTGTTAAGTTACCTGAGCATAATGACAATCACAATAGTGTGAGAAGAAGCTGGATTTTGCAGTCAGGATATTCGAATCTGTCATTCATTACCTGTGTTGAGAAATGCAATTAGTTTATTAGAATGGCAGTTATCTTACATGGAAAACAATTAAAACTGAGATTAAATGTGAAACTATATGTAGAAACACTAATCTGAGTCCTCTCTGACAAATAACTAAATAAAGTATTTTCACTTCTTTCCTAGTGTTTAGAATAACACATGGATAACAGGATGACATAGAGATTTATGAATTAGTGAGTATGGGTTTCATAGTGTTACTCCATTCTAAAATGTAATTTTTAGATATGTTTATTGGCCTGATTCAGGAATGAAAAGAACTATCAAAACTTTAAGTTATAATTTTACAGTTTTCTTTTCAAGATTACGGTTTGGGAGATTCTAAAACACTTTATTCTTTCTATTTATAAATATTTAACAAGGGTGAGTGCCTCAAATATTAATTTCTGATTTTTATTTCTTAGAGGGATCAAGTGTTTGTGATTTGTTTTTTAAGAATAAAATTACAACAAACAAAATCAGTGACCATTATATGTAATTTGCCATAGTCTAGTGAAGTGGCTTTTTTTTCAGGCATTTAGACAAATTCACTTATGCTGATTGTACCCACATGTATTTGTGATATTGGCACCTCACATTTACGTATGTTTGGGCATTTTGAAATTGAGGTCTGAGAGATTCACAGTGAGGGAGCTGTCTTTGTGCTATAATCACATGGGCTTACTTCATTGGACAATGTGAACATGACTTCAATTGAAGTAAAATGGTTCTGTTTTTCACCAAGCATAGTTTAGTCACGCATCAATACATTTTTAATTAAAAGTGTGTGACAGGTACAATAGTGGAACAGACCAAATAATTTTCTTAAACATACCCTTTCCTCAAAGATAAGTAATCAGAATCTTGTCTCTGTTAGTGAGAGAATATTTTTTATTAAGATGTTTTATTAAATATCTAAAAACTGTCCTACATGCACACATTGGGTTATAAGTACTCTGCCTCAGATACTTTACAGGGTTACTTAAAAATAAAACATTTGCACTTGACAGAATTAAAATACACAAGAAGCAACCTAATGAGCCTTTCTATTATTATTTTTTTTAATCTCATAAGGAAGAGCTAAAAAATCAGTGATGATATGAATAGTAGAATTGATTAGAACATGGCTTTTTCTGAAGCAGAGAAATCAAGGGGAAAGGTGAAACAAGAGGAAGCCAGGAACTAACTCCAAGATCCTATAATAAGGTTTGTGAACAACATGATCATGACATTGTTCTAATGATATAGAGACCTCATAGTCAATGTAGACATTTTATAATCTCTCTAAATGATTTCTAAATATGAAACTTTGGTGACCAGCAGAAACTACTTCTTGAATCCTCTGCATGCACTGCAATACCAATTCTGTTTGTAAATTCCATTTGGTTTAGTCACTATTGTATCAAATTTAGAGCTTTCATGAAAAGGAGATCTAGTTTTTTTTAATGATCATGTATTTTCATAATTGAATTCTGTACAATAGTATTTTATATTTTAAAAAGTTTATTAATTACAACTAACAAAAACAATATACATAAATTACACTCTCAAAACTTTTGGAGTGATATTTTACTTCCACAGAATTCCACATGAGAAGAAGGAGGAAATTCAGCGTGTCATTCACGGATTGACTTTGGCCTCTGTGCTGGCAATTATCTGTTTCCTCAACAGCATTGTGAGATTCTCTCAGAAGACAGCTTTGACAACACATGAACCAAACAAAAGAGAGAATGCTTTGGTGAACTCAATACAATTTAATTAACTTATTAGTGCTGATTATGTATTTAAAAGTTGTCTCATGACTAAAATTATATAGTATATTTATATGCAAGATTTTCAAGGAATTACTTTTTGTTTTCCCTTGCATTACTATACCATTGTAAACCTCATTACACTAGGTTGGAGTGTTTTGGTCAATGTTTATAAATAAAATATCAAAACTAAAGACAAAGAAAATCTCTTACGTTAAATTTCATTTCAATTCATATATAATGGCATTACTAATATTAAAACTTTAAGTAAAATTAATATCACTAAACAAAAAAATACTATGATGCTTTGGGGTATATTTGTAAAATGAAATATTATTCAGCCATTAAAAAAGAAGACTCACATGCCAGGACATAGATAAACCTCCAGGCTACTTGAGAACCAGTTGATAAAACTTCTGAGACTGTAAGTGATTCCTGGGCCATATTTTGAAAATCAATTTTCTAAATGATGTGTGTTTTAAAAAGTAAAGGTAGGTTTTACTGTTACTATCACATTTTGAGTTTCTACCCTTCTTTATAGGCTATGGTTACAAATCTCTCAAAACTTTTTATATAGAAATAGCTACTTTATGATTCTGCTTTCTTGTTCAAAGTTCTTGTTGAAGGAAAGGGCAGAGTTCAGAACTGGAAATTTTCCCTTTTTATTCATGCTTTGCAAGCAAGTGGTCTCCTCAAATGTATGGGCTTCAAATGTAATGCTGGGAGAGATGTTTATTTATTTATTTTTTTAATTTATTTTTTTTTATTATAGATAAAAATATGCACCATAGATTAAAGAGAATCTTTGTTGACTTGCTTTGCAGTTTTAAACATGAAGTCACAGACAGAATGGTAAATGTTGGTGTAAAAATATCCTATTTAATAGCAAGATTTTTTTTTTTTTTTTTTTAAATAGAGACAGAGTCTCACTTTATGGCCCTTTGGTAGAGTGCTGTGGCATCAGACAGCTCACAGCAACCTCCAGCTTCTGGGCTTAAGCGATTCTCTTGCCTCAGCCTCTTGAGTAGCTGGGACTACAGGCACCCACCACAACACCCAGCTATTTTTTTGTTGCAGTTTGGCCAGGGTTGGGTTTGAACCCACCACCCTCGACATATGGGGCCGGTGCCCACTCACTGAGCCACAGGCGCCACCCTTAATAGCAAGATTTTTTAGGTAAATTACCTTCAGCAAATCAGTCACATTATATTTTCATTCTACAAATTTTTTTTGGTTTATTGCTCTCTGCTGTCTGGGCATTAGTCTAAACATTCAGAAAATCACTTCCACTTCTCCTGCCACAGTAACCATGTAAAATTCGTTACAATTACTTGTTTATTTCTACAACTATAAATGAGGTCCAGGATTTAGGCAAGACACTGATCTATTTGAAGTTAAATCTTCGGTGTTTAACAGGGAGCTGACTTGTGTAAGATAGATGTTTAAGAGCTCTTTGTTGAATAAAAAATGGATCCAGAGAGTAAAACTGAATAAATTATGACTTTTGTTCCATTTTAGTGTTTAAGGAGTGAGTTTAGACAAATTAAAATATTACTAACAAAACCTTGAAGTTGTCACAGAAAAATAATTTCCAGATTTGTAACATATCAAACCTTTTCAGTAAAAATAAAAGTTAATTAATTTAGATTATCATAAAGGAAAATTCAGATTATTTATTTTAGTCATCTAATTCTAATCAACTCCTTGCCTTAATCTCTTTATGGTTGTTTTTAGATGTTGCTGAGTTACATATACATGCACACACACAAAAATATGTATACTTTTTTTTTTTTTTTTGAGACAGACTCTTACTCTGTGCCCTGGGTAGAGTGCCATGGCATCCTAGCTCACAGATACCTCAGACTCTTAGGCTTAAGCAACCCCTTTGCCTCATCCTCCTGAGTAACTGGGACTACCGGTACCCACCCTAATACCCAGTTAGTTTTTCTTTTTTTATTAAATATGGTGTTTGGCTTTTGGTTAGTCTGGTCTAGAACTCCTGAGCTCAGGCAATCCATCTGCTTCGGCCTCTGAGAGTGCTAGGATTACAGGTGTGAGCCACTGCCCCTGACCCAAATATGTATACTTAACATAATGTTCACATTAAGCCTAGTGACGTCCTCACGGTTGTATCCTGTCTTTAAAAAATTCAAAGCCCTTAATAAATCAGCAGATGATGCTTGCACTATGTATTCTTGAATTAAGTTAGAGCAAGTGAGCGAATCATAATAATGTCAAAGATATTGAAAACCCTAAGGCATAAGAAGTCAAATGGGACAATGTACATAGTCATTTTAATTGTAGATTGAAGCATGTACTTAGGTTTCTAAAATATAATAAATCATTTAGCTACTAATTTTACACTAAACTTTCATGTTATTTCTGATGTTTTCCCTAGTAAGAAAATTAAGAGTACAAAATTATTTAAATTTTTTGTTGTAAGTTAAGGAACTAAAACTCTAGTTTCACTTCATTTATAACTTAATATGCGATTCATGGTATCTTCTATCAGAGAAATGATTGAAATTAGGCAGAGAGGGTAATCACAAATATAATTTTTTAACTACCTCCAGCTCAAGTATATTTTTGGATCAGATTATTTTTCAAAGAACAAGGCTCAGAGAGGAAATGAAATAACCCTGATTGAATGTTGAATGAATCAGAATGGCAAAGTCAGAAAATTATGTTTCTGCCCAGTTGTGATATACTTGCCAGCCTTGAGGCTATAGTTTGAGCCTGAAGTATAAATCAACCATGATTTGGATAATTTTCAGTGTAAAACAGAAAAAAAAAAAAAAAGGAGGGCGTTCTACTTCCAAGTAGAGTGTAAAAAGTTATAAGGTATTGCTGTTCACTATCTACAAGGAAGGAAAGGCCAAACTATAAAATTACTATTATTTTTTGAGATTGTAAAATAACCAGTAGAACTTAACTTCTAAGGTTGGCAAGGAGACATGAGTCAAATGAGCCTTTTAACGTTGACAGAGAATGAGAAATAAAAACGTCTCTGACCAGTTCAATGAAAATATTTCAGACTATATATAAAAACAGCATATTGTACCTGATGATTGCATTATTGTACACAGCTATGATTTAATAAAAAAAAAAAAGTGGGTCTGAACAAAGTAATTAAAATTATTAGTAAATCTTAAATACCAGTGAGACCTAGTGTGGCAGATCAGGAGCCCTAAAAACCCTTAACTACCTTTGGGTTGGCACCAGCTTCCACAGATTGTTCATGAGTAGAATTAGAGAGAGTAACAGAGCTGGGGAGAGAGATGCTGAGAGAGAGTAACAGAGCTCGCAGAGAGAGATGCTGATATAAAGTTGCACACATCTCCAAGAGTCTTCTCCCAAAGAGAAGCATTAACTACAGGGCAGGGTTAGGAAACTTGATAATCTCTAAAGCCCAGGTAAAAATCCTTGACTACTGATGGGAACAGTAGAAGTGAAAGGTCTCTACCCTGGAGTGAGGGAGCAAAAATCTTCTTGGGCCCAGCATTTACACCAGTACAAGACAGAGTTCTGCTCCCACAGGGCAGGGTGGAAATTCCCAATAAATACAGCTACAAAATCCTTGAGAAAATATTAGTAAATAAAATTCAGAAAAATATACGTGTAGCAGAGACGATATATCATGTCTAAATGGATTTGTTCCAAGAATGCAAGTTTCACCCAACATGTAAAAGTCAATGAAAATAATTAGTGACAAGAGACCAAAGCAACAAATCAATATTATCTCAATAACTTCAGAAAAATGATTTGACAGTACTTGGAATCTATTTGTGATTTTTTTAAAATATAAGCAAAGTAGAATAGAACTTCTTCAACTACACAAAAGACATTTATGGCAGGTTCTTATAGTACCATCTACTCAGAGGCTGAGGCAAGAGGATCACTTGAACTCAAGAGTTTGAGGTTGTTGTGAGCTATGATTCCTTGGCATTCTGCCCAGGATGACAGAGCGGTACTCTGTCTCAAGAAAAAAATAAAAATAAAAAAGAATCCAAAAAGGTATAGCTAATGTTATACTTAATTCTGAAAGTTTGAATGCGTCCCTTAAAGATGGAAATTATGGTAAGAGGGTCTAATTTTAACATCATTCTTCAATGTTGAACAGTAGGTTCTATCCAGTGAGGTTAGACAAGAAAATAGTTAAGGACGTTAAGACTGGAAAGAAATAGAGTTCCATTTCTTCATTTGATGTCAATACAAAAGCCTTTAAGAATGTCTGACAGAATCCATGACAAGTATTGCAACAAGTATGTGGTTTTAGCCAGATTGCAGGATGTAAGAACATATGCAAAAGTAAATTATATTGTGATGCACTAGCAACAAACATTTATAAATGGAAATAAACATAATAAAAAGTTGAAATAAAGTGGAAATGTAAAGAGAATTATTAAATATGATATACAATAAATCTAAAAAAGTGTACTGAGATCCACAAAACTTTGTCAATAGAATCAAAGAAGCATAAATAATGGAAGCAATATGTTCTATTCAGAAGTTTAAAATATTCAATATTGTAACAAATTCACTGTATTAATGGACTTACAGATTCAATACAAAACGATTAAAAAAGCTAGCAACCTTTTGTAGAAACCGACAAGCTGCTTCTATAGGTTGTTTCAAATGTTTTGTCTGTTTTAATGTCATGTGTTTTTGTAGCTCCATTTCTCAATAAATATTTATTCCACTGTGTCGTGGTATATACTGATCAATGGAGAATTTTATACTCTATACATTGATGCTGCTCATTTTTTTCTACTTTTAATTTTTTTTATTCTTTTCAGCCTATTACTATATGATGTCATTAAGTGATTTTCGGCCAATTTTTCTCTACAAATTCAAATTGAATCAAAGCACTGCCAAAACAGCCCAAATAATTAACCAGGCATTTGGCAATGATAGTGTTAATGAACGCACTGTTCGATGTTGGTTTGCGAAATTTCGTTCCGGAAATTTTAGCCTCGAAGATGAGCCCCGAAGTGGTCGATCTAGAGTAATCCAGGATGAGGATTTGAGGACCCTGGTGGAGACTGACCCATCACAAACGGTGCATGGGATGGCAGAAGAACTGGGTGTCAGCTCCCATGTGGTTTTTGATGGTTTAAAACATATTGGAAAGGTCAAAAAGCTC
>CAUYPK010015261.1:0-27300 GCA_963574355.1 Loris lydekkerianus
TAATAAATTGTGGTATATGTACACCGTGAAATATTATGCACCCTTAAAGAAAGATGGAGACTTTACCTCTTTCATGTTTACATGGATAGAGTTGGAACATATCCTTCTTAGTAAAGTATCTCAAGAATGGAAGAAAAAGTATCCTATGTACTCAGCCTTACCATGAAACTAATTTAGGGCTTTCCCATGAAAGCTATAACCCAGTTACAACCTAAGAATAGGGGAAAGGGGAAAAGGGAGAAGGGGGGGGGAGGAAGAGGTATTGGTGGAATTACACCTGTAACTAGGAAAATGCCAGGAAGGCTATGTTGACTATTGTGATGAAAATGTGTCAAATGGTCTATGAAGCTAGTGTATGATGCTCCATGATCATATCAATGTACACAGCTATGATTTAATAAAAAATATAAATTAATTAAAAAAATAAAAAATAAATAAATAAATAAATGGAAGATGTGAAATGTGGGAATGGGAACAAGAGAGTTACTAAGTTTGCATTTCAAGTTGTGAGGGGCTTGGGTGGCACCATCAGAGAGTGAGCACCTACCCCCACCCCTGACCCAGCTCCCACAGTTGAGTCTTCCCATCTCTTTGACTGCACCAAAGGGGGATACAGAACATCAATCATATGTATAAGAAATAAATGTAAGGCTTCTTTCCTGTGACCTGGTGGGTGCTTATGTGTGCAAATGTAGTAAGTCACTCCTCACTGAGGTAAGGTGCCAATCTGTGTGTACAATACACATACTCCCAAATAATGTTCAGTCCTATAGGTGCCCATTGCTCAGCCTTGTGAACCTGAGTCTATGGACAGCCCATGTGTTATCACGTCTCCACTTTCTACACAACATTCTCTTCTGTTCTGCATTAATTTTGTAAGCAATCTTTTGTTTTCGTTTATTTTTTCAAAGAAACAAATTTTTGTTTCATTAAGCTTTTGTATTTTTTCTTGTTACTGCAATTATGCTCTGCCCCTTAGTGCCTGATATAGCATTTCTCTTCTGGGCTGAGACATATTAAAATCTCCATTGAATACTACAGGGAACAGATACACAGTAATCTAAGTTCTAAATTCACATCTTCCTCTAACTCATTGCTTACTTTGGAAAATATAGTTTTTAAACTGAATTGATAGAGTTTCTTCTAAGTAGATGGAGGATTTGGACTGGAATATTCATGTTATGTAAAGTAAAAGCATATTACCATATAATGATCACCAGTTAAGTTATCACTACCCACAAATTGCTTACTTTATTAGCTTAGCTTATCGTATCAATTATCCATTCACATAGAAATTATGTAAAAATATTTATATACAAATAATATTTAAACCAAAGAGCCTTCTTCTTTATTCATTTTTTTGAGACAGAGTTTCACCCTGTCATCTTGTTTATACTACCCTGGTGTCCTACCTCATAGCAATTTCAAACTCTTGGGTTCAGCTTCCCAAGTAGCTGGGACTACAGATGCCTGCTGCAATGCTTGTCTAGTTTTTGTTATTATTCTTCTTTTTAGTAGAGAGAGTGTCTGGATTTTACTGAGGCTCTCCTGAACTCAGGCAATCCACCTGCCTCAGGCTCCCAAAGCACTAGGAGAACAGGTGTGACCCACCATGCCTATCTTCCACTGAAGATCCTATATGATACTTTCACATGAATCACCTCATTAATTTCTGTTAACAGCTATAAAAAATACCATTTCATTTTTAAAACAGTATTACCAGCCTCATTTTTCCAGGCAAGAAAATTAACTTGTTCGAGACCACCTCAAAAATATTTTTATTTTATTTCCAAAATAACAATAATGATATAAATAACTAACATTAAGTGGGAATTTACAAAATGGTGAGCAATATGTTCAATAGTTTGCAGGAAATAATCTCAATTAATCTTTCTAACAACCTCACAGGGTTAATGTTACTTTTCCCAAATAAAAAATTGGGATGAAAATGTTACGTTCCTTAGTTGAGGCCATGACAGCTAGAAAGGGATAGAGCTGGGCTACCAAACTTAGGTCTTTTATGTCTAAACTCCCATGTTCCTACAAATAATAATAACTATTTATTGACAAAAATTTCATGTGACATAAAGTAAATTAATTGCTTTACTGGATTAGCTTATATAATTTTCAAAATTACCTGCTAAACTATAAACCTTTTTTTTTTTTTTTTTTTTTGAAGTTTTTGGCTGGGACTGGGTGCTGGGTTTGAACTTGCCACCTCCGGCATATGAGGTTGGTGCCCTACTCTTTTGAGTCACAGGCGCCACCATAAATTATAAACCTTTTATTATTTTCCTTTTATAAGTAATCAAACAAAGTTTCAAAAAAATAATATGATCATTATTAACCATTTATTAAGTGATAGAAAGAAAGAAGTTTACCCTAATAAAAGCATTAATTTGTAAGTAAAATGTACATTTATAAATATAAGCATTTACTAAAAAAGCCACAGACATATGAATCAAAAAACTCGCAGAACTAAGGGCGCAAATAGACACCTCATCAATAATATTTGAAGACATCAATACTCCACATTCAGTGATATATAGAATATGTAAGCATTACAGCAACCAATAGAATAGAGGACTAGAACAGCACTATATCCAGTTAAATAGAACAGATATGAAGAGAAAATATCACCCATGAATAGCAAATTGCACATTTGTTTCAACTTCTCATGCAATATTTTCCAGGATAGAAAGTATTCTTAAGCATAAAAGAAGCATCAATACATTTAAAAACATTAAATTTATAATAAGTGTGTTATCTGATGATAATATAATTAAATGGGAAATTAATAACACAAGAAATTTGAGAATTTGGAAAAATATTGTAATTAAACAATGCATTATAACTAATCCATGGATCAGGCCTGGCACAGTGCCTCAACTCTGTAATTGTAGCACTTTGGGAGGCCAAAGTGGGTGGATTGCTTGAGTTCATGGGTTTGAGACTAGCCTGAGCCAGAGCAAGGGCACGGACCTGTCCCTACTAAAAATACAAAACACTAAGGCAAGAGAATTGCTTAAGCCCAAGATTGGAGGTTGCTGTGAGACATGATGTCACCATGACACTATCCAGGAAGACAGCTTAAGAATCTGTCTTAAATAAATAATTGAATAAACAAATAAATATTTCATGAATCAAGAAAGAAATAACAAGGGAAATTTTAAAAAAATTAAAGCTAATTAAAACAAAAGCACAACATACAAAGTATGTGATAAAGCAAAATCAGTGCTTTGAAATTTATAGCTGTAAATGGTTATAATAAAAACAGAAAATTTAAATCAACTACCAAATATTTATTTTAAGACATTAAAAAATAATAAAAAATAAACCTAAATCAAGTTGAAAAATGAAGTGAATAACGATTCAAGCAAAGATAAATGAAATAGATAACAGTAAAACAATATGAACATTAATAAAATAGAATTTTTTTTAAAGGTGCAACAAATTTTAGACTATCTTAGCTAGAATAAACAAAAAAATAAAGGGAAATTCTCAAAAGATTAAATCAGTAATGAAACAGGAGACATTTTTTGGAATAAAAGGAATAATAGAGGTAAAATTAGAGCAATTATTTACCAATAATTTAGATGATCTATTAGAAATGGAAACATTTCTACAGATACATAAACTAACAAAGTTAACTCAAAAAGAAATAGAAAATCTAAATAGAGCTTAATGTGAAATAACTTAATAAACATTTCTCACAAAAATTCCAGATCTGGGTAAATTTATTGTTGACTTTCATGAAATACTTAAAGAAGAATAAATACCAACTTTATTCACAAACTTTTCCCAAGAAAAAAGAAAGGAAAAGGAGAAAAGTCCACTTTATAATTAATCTCACAGACACACACATATAAACACACACAAAATAAAAGCCAATATCTTTTATGACTACAGGTATAATATTATTTAACAAAATAATAACAGAGCAAATTCAAAAACAGAAGCATTATAACATGACTAATGATATAACGTGACTAAGTGGGGTTTATGTCAGAAACACAACGTGGCCTCAATACATACATAATTGATTAATTTAACATTTCATTAACAGAATACGGTTAAAAATGAAAAGTCTTCACAATTAATTAAGAAAAAGCAGTAAAAAATTTCTTCACCATCCATAAAAATAAAAACTCAATAAACTATATATAGAAGAGAATTTTCTATAGACATCTATGAAACAGATATATGTAAAATTTTTTATTTATTATTAAATCATAGCTGTGTACATTAATGCAATCGTGGGGTACAATGTGCGGGTTTTACATACAATTTGAAATATTTTCATCGAACTGGTTAAATAGCCTTCATGGCATTTTCTTAGTTATTATGTTCAGACATTTATATTATCTATATAAAGACAACTACAAAACTCTAAGAAAAGAAACAGCTAAAGATGTTAACAAATGGAAAAACATACCATGCTCGTGGGTGGGAAGAATCAACTTTCTCAAAATGTCCATACTACCCAAAGCAATATACAATTTTAATGCAATCCCTATTAAAGTTCACTGTCATATTTTAAAGATCTCAAAAAAAAAAATACATCATTTTATATAGAATCAGAAAAAAACTCGAATAGCCAAGACATTACTCAAAAATAAAAACACCGCAGGAGGAATCACACTACCAAACGTCAGATTATACTATAAGTTTATAGTGATCAAAACAGCATGGAACGGGCACAAAAACAGAGAGGTAGATGTATGGAACAGAATAGAGAACCAAGAGATATATGCAAACTCTTAGTGGTAAAATAGAGAATACTTTCCCCATAAAATTAAGAACAACTTCTCCTTTCTTCTTGTCTATTCAACACAGTACTGGAAGCTCTATCCAGGGCTTTTTGGGGGGTAGTAATAAATAGCATCCTGATTAAAAGAATAAAGTAAAATTACTTTTACTCCCAGATGACATAGTCTTGTAGATATAGAAAATCCTAAAGAATATCCTAAAAACTATTAGAACTAATTAATTATTTCAGTAATGTTACAGAATATAAGATCAAGGTCCAAAAATAATTTGAATTTATAAATACTTGCAATGTAATCCAAACATAAAATTAACAAAATGGATGCACTTGAAACAATATGGAAAAATAAAATACTTAATAATACATTTAACCAAAAGTGTACAAAACTTACTCACTGAACTTAAGAATATTAAAAAGTTTAAGTTGCTGATATTCCCCAAGTTAGGTCACAAAACAACTTTTAATAATTTTAAGAATATTGAAATAATAACAGGCATCATTTTTGAACACATTGGAAGGAAATAAAATATTAATAACACGTCAAAAAGTAGGAGAAAGTTCACAAATGTGGGAATTAAACAACACGTACATGAATTGCAATGAGCCAAAGAAAATCATTAAACAAAAATTATACAATATCTTGAGACAAATATAAATGAAACACGACATATCAAAACTTATGAGATGCAATAAAATCAGTGATAAGTTGTCTCATATTTACAGTGATGGATGTCTATTTTAAAAAAAGAAGAAAGAGGGAAGAAAAATGACTGATTAGAGACATCACACACTGACTCATTCCAGAGAGAAGGTAGAGTTTTAGGTGAAAGAGAAGAGAGAAAGGACACATCTCAGATATAGGTAAGGGAAGGAAATACTGGAGCTACAATGGGACTTCACAGAGGAAAATTACAAAGCACTGAAGGAAAAGAAAAAAAAAAAGTGGAACACACACACACACACACACACACACAAAGATTAAAACCAGAAAATCCCAGAGCTCAGAAAAGGGGACAAGAGGGGATCCATTTCTCCTTCCCACACTCCTTCAGTTATATGCTGGCTATGAAGTTATTTTGGAAGCTTTTCCACCCCAATGAATTCAAGTACTGTGACCATAGAATTGTGGAGACAACTTATGTGATACCACAGCTTAGATATTCCAGGCTTGTCCTCTCCATGAAGAGCAATCCAAAATGCCAAAGAGACAGCTAGCTTTCTTTCTTTCTTTCTTTCTTTCTTTCTTTCTTTCTTTCTTTCTTTCTTTCTTTCTTTCTTTTTTTAAACAGAGTCTCACTATGTCACCCTCAGTAGAGTGCTATGGTGTCACAGCTCAGAGCAACCTGGAACTCTTGGACTTAAGCAATTCTCTTGACTCAGCCTCCCAAGTAGCTGGGACTACAGGCACCCACTGCAATGCCCAACTAAAGACACAGCTTACTTGCATTTACACTCTTATCTTCCCCTGTCCACTGTAAATAAGACAGCAGTTTGAGCCAAGAATTTGGCAAACAGCTGCCTCTCCACAGCTGGCACATCTTCCAGTCTGAGGTTTCCACAGACAGCATGGCCCAAACATTTCCCCTTGGGGACCTTAGGTGGACATGGGATGTCAGTTCTGGGAGCTCTTTACCCCCAGTATTTCCCAGACCTGCACAGAACCAGTTCAGACATGCACACCAATCCATATGCCCTCATGAATCCACCAGGTTCATAGGAAACAAACAGAGGATAATTAAGAGCTGGACTCAGGAAAGAAGGAAGCCTACATGGATGGAACTTATAGAAGAACACTCTTAAGGTAGAAGATTTGCTGATGTGAGGAGGACCCACATTCTTCACCGGAAAGCCATGCCATAAAAATGGGGAAGATCCTCTGGTATGAAAAATTCTGGTCTTCAGGATCATAGTAACGGATTGCAGCACATTCAGGTATCCACTTGCAACTGGAAACAGGAGGGTATGGGTAACAATAGGGGTGGAGCTAACTCCCAATAGCCAGTTTGGGAATTGTGGTGCCTTTCCTCATAAGCAGCCTTACTTATTTGAAAGCCATCATTGAACCATAGTAATTGGCCTAGCCAAAGTCAAATGAAAGAAGTATTTCCTTAAGGAGCAAGAAATAACTATCAAATAATACACAAAGGAAAATTCATCAAGATAATTACAGACTTCACAATAGAAACCTGACAAGAAAGAAGACACTGGGACCCCATTTTCAATTGACTTAAGCAAAGCAAAGGCAAACCTAGATTTTGTGTCCTACAAATCTAAGATTCACACTTGATGGAGAAATTAAGTCTTTTCCAGGTAAACAAACTAGGGGAGAATTTGCTATGACCAGACATGCCCCGCACAAAATACTCAGAACAGCATTAAATAACAATGTTATATAACCTAAATAAACACTCAAACTCACAATTATTAGAATGAGGGGTTAAACAAAGCAATAAAGGACAGCTCAACAGAAAGAACACATCAACATTGCACCTATCAACAATAACAATTAATGATAACTGAATACTCCTCTCCACAGAACTAGGCTGGCTGAATGAAAAAAAAGAAAAACCCTACTTAAAATGAACCACATCTCCCTAATGTGGCCTGGATCATGCTCTGATTTAGTCTTTTGGTCATTTTGGCCGGCTCTACAGTAGCCGTCTTGTCTCTGGGATCCAGATCTCAGGCCTGCCTTCTTTGTAGCCTTCAGAAGCTTCTTTGACTACTCATAAGATTTCTGGGGAATGCTGGGAAGATGGCTGACTAGTAGCAACTCTTGTCAAAGGCTCCTGACCTATTTCAAAGCATAGAAAAAGAAAGAATATTTCCAATACATTCCATGAAGCAAATACCCTGATTCCCAAACCAGGAAAGCATCCTAGAAAGAAAGAAAATTATAGACCAATTTCATTAATGAATATACATGCAAAAATATTTAGTAAGATCTTCGTAAACAGAATTCAATAATGCATCAAAAGTATTCTATGCCTTGATCAGCTTGGTTTTATCCCAAGTTTACAAGTTTGGTTCAACATACGCTAAGCTATAAATATAGTACATCATATAAATAAAAAACAAAGACCATATGATTTGATAATATATAGCATCCTTCCATCATAAGAACACCTAAGAAACTAGGCATAAAAGGGACATTTCTTAAACAGAGGCCGTCTACAGCCAATATCATATTGAATGGAGTAAAATTGAAAACATTTCCACTCAGATCAGGAACTAGGCAAGGATGCTATCTCCACTGCTTTTCAACATAGTAATGGAAGTCTTGGCCATCACAATCAGGCAAGAAATAGCAATTAAGGGTATCCAAATAGGGTCAGAGGAAATCAAAGTCTCACTCTTCGCATATGATATGATCCTATACCTGGAAAATCCCAGGGACTTGACTACAAAGCTTTTAGAAATTTTCAAGGAATACAGCAGCATCTCAGGATACAAAATCAAAATTTACAAATCAGTACTTTTATGTATGCCAAGAATACTCAAGCTGAAAATATAGTCAAGGACTCTATTCCTTTTACAGTAGTGCCAAAGAAGATGTAATATCAGGGAATTTACCTAACAAAGAACTTGAAAGATCATTATAAAGAGAATTATGAAACTCTGAGAAAATAAATAGCTAAAGATGTTAACAAATGGAAAAACATATGCACATGGCTGGGAAGAATCAACATTGTTAAAATGTCCATAGTACCCAAAGCAATCAACATATTTAATGCATTCCCCATTAAAGCAACACTGTCATACTTTAAAGAGCTTGAAAAAATAGTACTTCATTCTATATGGAATCAGAAAAAAACCTTGAATAGCCAATATATTACTCAGAACTAAAAACGAGTCAGAAGGTGTCACATTACTAGACTTCAGGCTATCCTATAAATCTATAGTGATAAAACATTCATAGTACTGGCACAAAAACAGTGAGGTATATTTATGCAACAGAATATAGGATCAAGTGATGAACCCAGCTACTTTTCATTGTTTGATCTTTGATAAGCATATCAAAAACATTCAGTGGGGAAAGGCTCCCTATTGAACAAATGGTGCTGGGTGAACTGGCTGGCGACCTGTAGAAGACTGAAACTGGACCCCTACCTTTCACCATTAACAAAAATTAATTCTCACTGGATAAAATATTTAAACTTAAGACATGTTACTATAAAAATACTAGAAGGGAGTGCAGGGAAAACACTTGAAGAAATCAGCCTGGTAGAATATTTTATGAGTATCCCCCCCCTCCCTGGGCAATTGAAGCAACACCAAAAATACATTACTGGGATCTGATCACACTAAAAAGCTTCTGCATGGCCAAGAGCATGTACATAAAGCAAGCAGACAGCTTTCAGAATGGGAGAAGAATTTTGCAGGTTATGCTTCTGACAAACATCTGATAACTAGAATCCACAGAGAATTCAAACTAATCAAGAAGAAAAGAACAAATAACCCCATTTCTATGTGGCCAGAGACTTGAACAGAAACTTCTCTGAAGAAGACAAGCACATGGCCTACAAACACCTAAAAAAATGCTCATCATCCTCAATCATCAAAGAAATGCAATTTAAAACCACATTGAGATAATGTCTAACTCCAGTAAGTTTAGCCCACATAACAAAGTCCCCAAACTATAGATGTTGGTGTGGATGTGGAGAGAAAGGAGCACTTCTAGACTGTTGGTGGGAATGCAAGTTAATACAACCTTTTTGGATAGAAGTTTGGAGAATACTCAAGGAACTACAAGTAGATCTACTCCGTAATTCCTCTACTAGCTATATACCCAGATGATCAAAAAATCATTTGACAACAAAGACATTTGCACCAGAATGTTTAGTGCAGCCAAATTCATAATTGCCAAAACATGGAAATGTCCCAAGTGCCCATTGACCCATGAATGGATTAACAAATTGTGGTATATGTATTCCTTAGAATACTATGTAGCCATAAATTGATGGAGACTTCACATCTTCTATGTTTACCTGGATGGAGCTGGAACAAATTCTTCTTAGTAAAGTAACTCAAGAATTGGGGAGGGAAATTATCCAATGTACTCCATACTACCCTGAAATAAATATATAATCCCCTATACATTCGTAGGAATGGTAACACATAACTATAGTCCAGAAATTATAAGGGAAAAAGAGAGAGAATAGATGGGAGGGGGGAGGCTGGAGGAGGAAGAGTATTTGGGGGAACTTCACCTAATGTGCATGATGCAATGGTACATTTCAAAACTATTAAGAAAAGAGTATGATTGTGATGGATGTGTTAATCAGTGCAATGTAAACATTTCACATTGTATATCAAATCAGTGCAATGAACCCTGTAAATCCATCAATGTACACAGTTATGATTTAATGAAAACAAAAAATAAAAATAAATAAAAAGTGGATAAAAGACATAAACAGAAGCTTATAAAATAAAAAAGGTAAACAATAAACATATCAAAAATGATCAACAATAATCATGGAGGAAATGCAAATTCAAACCACAATGAGATATCGCTTTTCCAAGTTAGATCAGCTTTTATTAAAAAAGTCCAAAAATTATAGATGCTGGCATCAATGCAGAGAGAAAGAACAATTATACACTATTATTTGGACTGCAAATTAGTACAACCTTTATAACAACAGTGTGGAGATACCTCAGAAGAAGTAAATGTTAAACTACCATTTCATCCAATAATTCCACTACTTGGTATCTACCCAAAGGAAAAGAAGACTTTCCATCAAAAAGACACCTACATTTGTAGGTTTATTATATCACAGTTCACAATCCCAAAGATGTAGCATCAATTGAAAATCCCTTCAATTCATAAGTAAATTAATAAAATGTAGTATAGGCATACCATGGGATTCTAATCAACCATTAAAGTGACTAAATTCCTTTTGTAACAATGTGGATGAAACTGGAAATTATTCTCCTTAGTGAAATATTGCACCACGTATACCCACTATTAAATAGAAAAAAAACTGAACAGCATTCATGTGTATTTATAGAAATAAAACCCAATAGCAATAAAACATGGGTGGGAAGGAAGGGATGTGTGAAATCATGTATAACAGGGACAATGTACACTTGTTGATAGGAATACTCACAAGTTTTTTCAAGCAGTGCAAAAGCAATCCATGTAATCAAAATACGTGTAACCCTGTAATTTTATTCTAAAAAAAATTAATTGATTTGATAGCACCCTTCATTTTTAACCATTACTACATTGGATTTAATCTTATATTTATTTATATTTTGACCTTAAAATGGAGTATAGAAAGAAAAAATGTATATACAAGTGCCCTCTGATTTTAATGACTTAGATTATTGCATTCAAATATCTGATTTATAAAAAGTAGATATACTTTTAAAAAAATAAAATAAATCAAATCAAATTCAATTAACTCTGGCATATTGTTACTATGCAGTACTACTTAGTCATAAAAAATGAATCAATCCCTTTTGTAACACTCTGAATCAATCCCTTTTATAACACTCTGGAGGTCATTCTCCTACTGGGAACATCTCAAGAATAAAACAAGAAAATATGTTCTGTATATTAGATTGGAGCTAACCAACAAGCCCACAAATGCCCAGAGGGAAGTAAAACTTAGTGGAAATACACTAGAGGAAAGAGGTGAGAATGAGATGAGCAAAAACTTAGTAAGTACAGTGAACACTATCTGGGTGATGTGCACAACAACAAACTGGATTCAAGTATTACAAAAGTGATCCCTGTATCCTCAAATATTTGTGGTCCTTTAGTATTTTGAAGTAAGAAGAGGAAGACGTATCTCAAATAAACAACCCAACTTGAGACTTCAGGAAACATGGCGAGAAGAACGAACTAGGTCCAATTTAACAGTAGTATGAAAATCCAATTATAGCAGAAATATTGAAATACATAATAAAAATTAGAAAAACCTGTGAGTTATATTTTTAATAGATTAACAAAATTGACAATCTTTTAGCTAGATTACTGAGAAGACTGAAACAAATAAAATTTGATAGGTAAGTGGAAACATTACAACAGATGCCACAGTAATTAAAATGATTTAAAGAAACAGGTATTGGAAGCAAGTGTTGGCTTAGAAGCAGTATGTGTACACTAATATCAGGAAAATAAAATGGGCCTTCTTGGAGAGAGCATTTTGGCACACAGAAGTGGAAGAGGAAGAGAGCATTTTGGCACACAGAAGTGGAAGAGGACAATTGGAGTGAAGGCAAAGGTGAAGAGGTAATCCACATATGAAGATCAGAAGGTACCTGGTGGAGATAACTACATGTGTGGAAGAACATGAATACAGAACACTGGGTCTCCACCCTCCCCATAGAAACACTGGCCCAACCTGTGAGTGGGGTTCCACCACCACTGAAGACCCTGGAACTGTTCAGGAAGCTGGCTGGAGTCCATGCAGTCACATTTTATCAGAAAGCAGGTACAGTAGGGATGCATTGACATCTTCTCCTGGGTCCTTGTAATAGATGCAATTCTGAGCTCTCAGATCCAGAACACTTGGTTTAGGCAAGGCTTGGCTTTGATGAAGTCCCTGCTGTATTGCTTTGACCAGCTTGCAGAGAGAGCTGGGAGAGTAGATGTTTTCACATGCACATGTTTTCACATGTACAAGAGGTACAAGAGTACCTCTCCACCTGATGGGGAAATTGAGCACATCAGACACCACAGATGACATCTGAAGAGCCTTGCAGCAATTACTTCAAAGGTTGTTTGAGAAAGAGAGAGCCTCAGATTCCATTAGCCTAACCCCAGGCCACCATTACTGAGGCTCACATGCTGCCACCTCTAGCCTCACATCCCCAAACTTGAGGATTCCATGCTATTGTTGCAAGTCCCTGAGGCTCCATACCTAAGTCCTCCATGATGCCAAGTCCTAAAACCACACCCCTGATGCTTCTATCTGTCACCTGGAAGGAACCACTCTCAAAGTCCAAGTCCAATGCTTCATAAGTTACCTGCCAGCTTAAAGCCACCATCACTCTGGACCCAGTTGGAACAAACATCCATAGTCTTAACACCTACAACCACTACCTAGATAGCATTACATAGCTGCTAATGCCTATACTGTGAGGAAACCCAGGCAGAGAAATCTACTACAATGGCAGCCTTTGTGGAGAGGGACTATCCCAGTCCCCTGCCTGAGCTTCCAACAACAGCCTGGAGAACACCTCAACATTCTGCATAAAGACTATTCACCACTGGCTTGAACTGTAACAATGACAGGGGAATGAGACCTCACAGTAGAGCTCCAGAAAAGGTTGTCAGTGAATCCTCCCCTTTCCTTCTGAGTAAATCTTCTGAATTAAATCACAAAACACGGTCTAAGGATTTCTCCTTCTTTTTTCTAAGTAGGAGAGCTCTCTGCAAAGGAGAACTGAAGTGCCAAAAATCTAACAGCTCTGGAATGAGAAAAGAGGCTTGAGATGAAAAGAAACCAGCAAAAGAATTCTGGCAACATGGAATAAAAGAAAAAAATTTTCCATGTCCCGGAAGGATCACTTTTGATCTATAGCAATGGAACCAAACCAAAAGAAAATTATAGAAATGTCAAAAATGGAATTCAAGACTGGGCACATGGCTCACATCTATAATCCTAGCACTCTGAGAGACTGAGGCAGGTGGGTCACGAGCATAGATGTTCAAGACCAGCCTCAGCAAGAGTGAAACCCTATCTTTACTAAAATTACAAAAACCAAGGCAAGAATATTACTTGAGCCCAAAATTTTAGGTTACTGTGTTGATGTCATGGCACTCAAACCAGTGAGACTCTGTCTTAGAAAAAAATGAAATTTAAAATATTAATGGCAAATAAGATGAATGAGAACAAAGGGAAAGTTATAAAACAACATAAGAAAACCAAGAATATACAGATTTTGAGGAAAAAAAATGTATACACATTTTAAGAAATGTTATATATGTATTACTTTTTGAAGTTGAATTAGAGGTATCATTGCTGATCAAGTATATCTATATATGCTATGCACAACCATTTTACCTGTGATTTGTACAATTTTGGAGAATATCCTATTTTGCTTCCAAAAAGATCTCTTAAAATGTGTATACATATTTATTATCCCCTGTATATCAGGACATACAGAAAAATTTAAAAGGGGCTAAATAGTTATACCACATGAAAAAGGATACAAAAAAATTAAATAAATCAAAGACACATCTATGGAACTTGAAAATGCAGCAAAAAGCTTTAATAGGCTACACTAAGGGGAAGAAACAATTTGAGGCTTTTGAACTAAAAGATCAATGAAAGATAAAACAAACAAAAAATACATAAAGGGCGGCACTTGTGGCTCAAAGGAGTGGGGCACCGGCCCCATATACCAGAGGTGGCAGGTTCAAACCCAGCCCCAGCCAAAAAAAAAAAAAAAAAAAAAAAAAAAGCAAAACAAAATAATAAGACATAATATTGAACAATCACTCAGACAAATAAAGGGCTATATAAAATGAACAAGTAAAACTATTATAGACATTCTAGAGGACATGTATAAAAGAAAAAGTTAAAAGCCTAGAAACCTATATGACAACATTATTTAGGAAAACTTTACTGATATTCCAAAAGGCTCAGATATCCAGATAAAAGATAGTCACCAACAGTTAAAAGATTAATAACAAATGGAACATCTTCAAGACACGTAATTTTCAAGATGTTAAAGTCAAAATGAAAGAGAAAATACTGCGAGCTATATAAAAAAAAAAAGCAAGAACTAACTTAAAAAGAAAATCTTATCAGGTTAACAGTTGATTTCTCAGCAGAAACCTTAGAATTTAGAAAAGATTGAGGTCCCTTTTTTAGCCTTCATAATAAAAACAATTTCCATCCAAGAAAATACAATCAAACAAAAGTTAGTGCTATAAATGATGGAGAAAAATGTACATTTCCAGACAAGCAAACATGAAGGAATTTGTCAATACTAGATCTTCCCTACAAGAAATGATCTAAATCGCAATATACATTGAACAACACAATAGATACCAACCAGTATATGAACACAAGGAAGTTAAAGGTTACAACTCTTATGATACAATATCACAAGAGGGAAAACCCAACAACAAGGTATCATCCAACATTATGAATAGAACAGTACCACACATATATATACTGACAGTGAATGTGAATGGTCTTAACGCCCAAATTAGAAGATATTGACTGGCTGAATGGATAAATAAACACAAGTCAATTACATGCTGTCTTCAAAAATACTTCTAACATGGAAAGAGTAACTCAGATTCAAGATAAAGAAAGGAAAAAAATGAAAAACTAAAGCCAGTACATGTAGTCATTCTTGTGTCAGATAAAAAAGAATTTAAATCAACTATGGTAAAAGGGAAGACAAAGATGGTCACTATATATTGATATAAAGACAGCAATTCATCAAGAAGAAATAACACTCCTAAGTATACACTACCATGGGAGCTCCCAGAATCATAAAATAAATTGTCCCAGAATTGTAAGCAAAGAAATAAAAGGCATTGTAATTTCTGGGAACTACAACATTCCTCTGACAGAACTGGGCAGATAAATAAAATAGAAATCAATTTAAAAAACCCACTAGCCTTAAACAGGTCTCCAGAATAAAGGGAAGTAACATATATCTACAAAATATTATAAGATATCCTGAATAAACGTTATTCACATAAGTGCATGGAACATTTTCCAAGATGTATCATACCTTAGATCAGAAAAGAAATCTCAGAAAATTCAAAAACCTAAAATATACCATGTAAATTCTCAGACCATAGCCAAATACAGCTGGAAATTAAATCCAAGAGAAATACACAAATCATCACAAAGTAATAAAAATTAAACAACCTGCTAATGAGTGATCCTTGAGCAAATAATGAAATTGAGATGGAAACCAAAAGATTGATCAAAATGAATGACAAATGGGACAAAGGTTTCAAAATTTATGGGATACAGTAAAAAGTCAAAAAAAATCATAGTCTTAAATGCCTACATCAAAAAGATAGAAAAATCACAAATAAACAAGGTGATATCACACCTCAGAAACTAGAAGAAGAAGGCCAAAAGCTTGAAACCAAAAGAAGTAACAAAGCTCAGAACAGAAGTCAATAAAATGGGGGAAAATGCAAAGGATCACTGAATAAGAATTCATACCTTAGAGAAAATAAACAAAATCAACAGACCAATACACATATTAGCCAAAAATAGAAGAGAAGGACCCAAATAACTTCATTTAGAAATGAAAAAGGAGACATTTAAACTAGTAGCAGAGAAATACTAAATATCATACATGAATACTACAAAAATCATTATGCCCACAAAGTACAGAAAGACACAAACCTTTTATTATGAAAATAGGTGCAAAAATACTAAACAAAATACCATATAACCTCCATAATTGAACACTTCCCTCCATTGACTACCTCAAGTTGACCTAATTTTTAAAGACCAGATGGGTACTTCATGCTTGTTTCAACACAATATGCCTAGTTTCTTATGTTTGTTACAGTCCTTTGGGTGGTTACAGGGGTTCTAGTGTACTAGTAAACCAAAATAAACAGGATATTACAAATAAAAATTTCACTATGATCAAGTGGGTTTCATCCAAGAATGCAAAGATAGTCCAACATACACAAATCAATAAATGTGGTTCATCTTATAAACAGAAACAAAATCAGGGCATCACCTGTGGCTCAAAGGAGTAGGGCACTGGCCCCACATGCTGGAGGTGGCAGGTTCAAGCCCAGCCCTGGCCAAAAGAAAAAAAAAAAAAAAAAAAAAAAAAAAAAAACAGAAATGAAATCAAAGACAATCTGTTCATTTCAATTGATGCAGAAAAAAAATTCAATAATATCCAGCAACCTTTCTTCCCTGATAAAAACCTTTTTAAAATTTGAGATTAATATGAGAGTACAAATGTTCAGGTTACCATGTTTTTGTTTCTAAGGTAAAGTTGAAATTGTAGTTGGGCCCTTCACCAAGAGTCATGCTGAATACCCTAACATTGAACATTGTACACATTAGATAAGAACCCGGAATCATCCTCCCTCCTCCCTTTGCATTTTTCCATCCTCTCTCTCTTTCCCCTCACCAGAATATATTTGTGTTTTTCTTTCATGTGGACAAGTACTTGTTTATATATTGATATCAGATCAGTATTGAGTACATTGGATACTTTATTCATCATTGTGATACTTTAGTAAAAAGAATGCATTTCAAACCCATCCAGGTAAAAAGATCTAAAGTCTCCATCTCTTCTTATGGCTGAATAGTACCCTGTGGTATACATATAACACAATGTCTTAATCCATTCATGGGTTGATGGGCACTTGGGTTGCTTCTACAATTTGGCAGTTGTGAATTGAGGTGCAATAAACATTCTAGTGCAAATGTCCTCATGGTAACATAATTTTATTATCCTTCTGAATAGATAACTAGTAAGTGAATTGTGGGATAAAATGGAAGATTTACTTTTAGTTCTTTCAGAATTCTACATACTTCTTTCCATAGAGGTGTATTACTTTTCTTTTTTTTTCTTTTTTCTTTTGTTTATTAAATCATAGCTATGCACATCGATATGATCATGGGGCATCATACACTAGTTTCATAAACCGTTTGACACATTTTCATCACACTGGTCTACATAGCCTTCCTGGCGTTTTTTTTAGTTGTTGTATTACTTTTCAATTCAACCAGCAGTGCAAGTGCTTCCTTTTCTACACATCTATGCCAGCATATGCAGTTTTGGAATTCAAACTAGACATAAAAGTAATATTGCTCAAAATTGTAAAAGCCATATAAGACAATACCAGAGCCAACATTATAATGAATGGAGAAAAGTTGAAATCATTCCATCTTAGAACTGGAATGAGACAAGGGTGACTACAGTCACCACTTCTATGCAATGTAGTACTGGATGTCCTAGGCAAGAGAAAGAAATGAAGGGCACCCAAATCAGGAAAGAGGCAAACCTATTCATGTTTCCTGATTACATCATTTTGTATCTAGAAAGATTTTGCCAAAAGACACCTAGAATTGATAAATAAATTCTGTCAAGCCTAAGGGTATGAAATCGATGTACAAAAATTAGTAGCATTACTATATAGTAAGTGTAGTCAAACTGAGAGTCAAATCTAGGCATCAATACAATTTAAAAAGCTACAAAGGGGCAGCACATATGGCTCAAAGGAGTAGGGTTCTGGCCCCATATACCAGAGGTGGTGGGTTCAAACCCAGCCCCAGGCAAAAAAACTGCAAAAAAAAAAAAAAAAAAAAAAGTATACAAAGAAAATAAAATACCTAGGAATACACTTAACTGAGGGGGTGAAAGCCTCTTTAAGGAGAGCTAAAAAACATGGATTAAAGAAATTATAAATGCTACAAACAAATAAGAAAATACTTTGTGCTTATGGAATGGTAGAATCAACATTTCTATAATGTCCATGTCATCCGAAGTTATTTAAAGATTCAGTGAAATTGCCATCAAAATGCAAATGTTTTATTTCAAAGATCTAAAATAATAATAATTCTAGAATTCATTTGGAACTTAAAAAGAGCCTGGAATAGCCAAAGTAATATTGAGATTTGGCTCAATAACAAAAAATAACAAAGAAAAAAAAAAAGAAAGAAAAGGAAAATAAATCTGGCAGCAACATATTAATTGATTTCAGATTATACTCTATGGATATAGTAGCCAAAAGAGCATGGCACTTGTATAAAAATTGAGAAACATAACAATTGAACAGAATCAATAAACTAGAAGTAAAGCCCTCTATGTACAATCAACCAAACTTTGCCAAAGGTGACACCAAAATACATTCTGTAAAGAAAGCCCTATTCAATAAATGGTGCTAGGAAAATCATACTTCCACTTGAAAAAGAATTAATATAACCCATATTTCACACCAAGTACAAAAAATAATTCATGATATATGTATGTATAGATAGATAGATAGATAGATAGATAGATAGATAGATAGATAGATAGATAGATAGATAGAGATGCTCAGCTGACATAAGTAGAGTTGGTCAAAATACTGCCCGTCCTGTTAACTTCCTATATAATTCACTTAAATAAAGTAGGTTAACCTTAAAAAATATATGGATATGTCTTAAATGTAAGGCACAAAACTATAAAAACCTTATAAAAGGAGGCAGAACAAAATGGCAGTCTACAGACATCTCTTTTGTAGCCACATGTACTGAAAATCAGAAGAAAAAACTGAAGTCACTTTTGGCAGGAGATCTCTGCCCAGAAACATCGCTTTTGGGGCACATGAGGGAGCAGGAGACCCAATAAGCCACCAAAGGCCAGAAGCAGTGGAGAACTGGCCCAGAAGATGAGCACTTGTGTACCAGTAATGACGGGCTGGTTTCATGATGATTTTCAGACAGAGACGGCTTTTTCTTTTTCTTGGACATGGGTACTTGCTGGAGTTACCTTGGGAAAGCTTGGGCAAGTGAGTGATCTTGAGCTGTGCCCTGGGGTTGGAATTGAGCCACCTGGCAGAGTGGAGATCTTGTTGTTCCACTGTGGGCTGGGCACAGTCATTGTCAGAAAGCTGCCTTGCAAGAAGAGCCTGCAGGGTACTAGTAGGAAGCTGATACTGGTGCATCTGCTGAGCTGGGCAGGCACCTATGGGGAGATGAGTAAAAATGCCCTTCTGGGAAGGAGGCCCTGTGGCTCAAAGGAGTAAGGCGCCAGCCCCATTTGCCGGAGGTGGTGGGCTCAAACCCAGCCCCGGCCAAAAACTGAAAAAAAAAAAAAAAAAATGTTTTTCTGGGAAATCCACTCCTTGGCCAAGGTACACAGTTTGAAAAGGTCAAGCCCTGTGTATTAAGTCGGCTGAGACCTTCACAATCTTAACACTATGAGGACCAAAAGCAAAGTCAGCCGCAAGATAGTACCAGGTCTCTTTAGCAAGACAGAGGTACAGCTGGCTCAGCATCATAAATAGAATCTCATACCCAAGAATATCATCTGTTTTCCAGGCAATATATGAATATATATATATATATATATATATATATATATATATATATATATATTTGTCTAAATATTTTTCAACATTTTCCCAGAGATTTTTCTTTTTTTCCCCTCAGATTCATAATTTTTTATTGTTTCCATCTTCAATAGTAAGGGTTTTTTGCTACAGTTTTCCTTCTCCTGTTGTATATTTTTTCCAATTTTTTCCTTAAGATTTTTTGTGTCTTTGCTTATTTGTTTTGTTTCATTTTACTGTATTTTTATTTTTCTAATTTTATGTTATTCAATATTAAGGTCCCTATTACTGTAGTTTTCCAACCCCTTTTATTTTTTATTTCCATTTCATTTATCTTCTTTACTCTTTTATTTTGTAAAAATTTTTCTACATTTCATATATTTCTCACATAAATTTCTCAAATAGAAACAATGAAATCACCCCAATTTCTTCTTATATCTTATATAATTTCATATTAATTTTTTCATATATAATTTTCTTATTATTATTTTCTCCTTTCTGATTTGTTTTATTCTTTCTCAGTCTATGTTCCATTTATGGGACAGAACCTCACACTAAGGCCTAGCCTGAGACACCAAAGCATTGGCCTGGCTGTAGGAAGCCTAGATCACCTGGTCAAAGGAGTCCTTCTAGCTGGGGCTTTTTTTAAAGGATGGTATCCATAATTCCCCACTGTGACATACTGCTTTTTTTTTTTTTTTTTTTCTTCTCTATTTGCTGGAGGTGGAGTCTTGTTTTTCCTCAGATTGGTAAGGGTCTTTTGATTGTGAGGGAACCACCCAACCCACCTGTCCAGAAGCCAGGAATTGAAAGAGTTGTTCAAATTATCCTGTTAAATAGCACTATTATTCCTGTCTTATATTTCTGTTCTTCTCTTCTTTCTGTTAATCTTTCTTTTTATCCTCCTTTTCTTTTTCTTTTCTCCTTTTGATCTTTTTTCCCTTTCTCCTCTCCACTCTTCTCTTCATTTTGGTCCTATACAAAAGGGTAATTTAACACATAAACACAGAAAATGGTAACTTACAAAGATAAAGAGGAAGTGGAAAGATAAAATAGGGGAAGGAAGCAGACAAGAACAAAACGCTTCTGAGGATGAACAAACAGAAAAATCCTGGCAACATGAAAACCCACAGCAGAGTAACCCCATCAAGGGATCTCATGATAGCTTCTGCAGAGGATTTCACCTATGGGGAAATGTTAGACATGACAGAAATGGAATTTAAAATATGGATTGTAATAAAAAAAAGAAGGAAATTTTTGAGAAAGTGAAAAATAACCAAAAGAAAATCCAAAAACAAAAAATAAGTGATAGAAGATATAAAGAATACAGACAGGATAAAGAAGATCTGAAGGAATTGGAGGCACTAATTAGGGAACTTAATGATGCAGTAAAAAGTATCGATAAAATATTAGGCCACAGAGAATAAAGAATCTCAGAGCTATAGGATGAAGTTCTTTATTTATCAAAGATCCTTAAAGAGGCAGAAAAGAAGAAATAGAAAGCAGAACATTCACTCAGAGACTTAGGGTACTTCACAAAGTGTTCAAACATATGAATTATAGGTATCTCAGAAGGGGAAGAAGAATGCCCAAGAGGAATGGAAGCCCTACTAGAGGACATCATAAATAAAAACTTCCCAACTATCACCAAAGACTCTGACACACTACTTTCAGAGGGATATTAAAACCCAGGTTATCTTGACTCAAGAAGAACTTCTCCAAGATACATTCTCATGAAACTGTCCAAAGTCAAGATAAAAGAGAAAATTCTGCAAGCATCCAGGAGTAAGTGCCAATTGACTTACAGTGACAGATCTATCAGGGTAAGAATAGATATCAAGACTGAACATTTTAAAGCTAGAAGAGAATGGTCATTGAACTTTAAACGTTTGAACAAAATAATTTTCAACCAAGAATACTATATCCTGCCAAGCTAAGCTTTAAAGTGATGGATAAATCAAATCTTTTAATTATATGGAAACAATGAAAAATTCACTACAACAAGATCAACACTACACAAAATACTTATACCACACTGACCATCACAATGGACCACCAGCAAACTAAACACCCAGGAACTAAAGAACAAACCTAGCTTCCACAATGACACAAAAAATAAAACTAAGCAATGGACTTTCACAAAATAAGATGAACAAATCTCTACCACAATTATTAATTCTCTCAATAATTGTAAATGGTTTGAATTCCCCACTGAAGAGGAACAGGCTGGCTGATTGGATTAAAACAAAACAACAACAACAACAACAACAACAACAACAAAAGCCATCCATATGGTGTATCCAGGAAACACACATAGCCTCAAAATATTAAAAAAAAAAAAAAGACTCAGGGTGAAGTGATGAAAAACAATATTTTAGGCAAATGGCAATCAAAAGAAAGGATTGGTTGCAATCTTAATTTCAGATACAAATGGACTGAAAGCAACTAAGTAAAAAAAGACAAATAAGGACATTTCATATTGGTCAAGAGAAAAATAAAACAAGAGGACATTTCATTTCTAAATATTTATGCACCCAACCAAAAAGCTCCCATATTTATTAAACAGACCTTAATTCGTCTGAGCAATATGATATCCTATAATACTGTAATAGTAGGAAATTTTAACCCTTCTTACAGAGCAGGACAGATCCTCTAAATAGAAACTAAACAAAAATACATGGGACTTAAACATGACCCTAGAACAATTGTGCTTAATAGACATATATCAAATGCACTACTCCAAAGATAACAAAACATATATGCTCTTCAGCCCATGGAACATTCTCCAAAATAGATCAAATCCTAGGACACAAATCAAATATCAACAAACTCAAAATCATATATATTATATCTTGTATGTTCTCAGATCACAAGGCAATAAAGATGGAACTCTATTCCAATAAAAAATGTCCATACCCACACAAATCCATTGAAACTCAACAACCTTATGCATAATGACAGCTCTGTAAAAGAAGAGATAAACAAGAAAATCAGTAAAGTTGTCAAAGAAAGCAAAAATGACAAAAGCTACCAAAACATGTGGGACACTGCAAAAGAAGGCTTAAGAGAGAAATTTGTCACATTAGATGCCTGTATCCAAAAAACAGAAAGATAGCACATCAACATTCTAATGAATCATATTAATGAAATGGAAGAACAGCAATCCAATCCCAAATCTACAAGAAGAAAAGAAATAACCAAAATTAAATGAGAAATAAATAAATTTGAAAATAGAAGAAGTATTCAGAAAACTAATGAAACAAAAGTTTATTCTTCAAAAAGGCAAATGAAAAGGATGAACAAATCATTGCCTAGATTAACCAGAAATAGAATAGTATAATCTTCACTAACCTCATTCAGAAATGAAAAGGGGAAATAGCAAATGATACCACAGAGATACAAGGGATTATTTCAGACTATCAAAAACTCTGGTATCTGTGTGCAAACTTCTAAGGGGAGAGGTGGCCAAGTCCTCTTGAAGAACTGCTAGGAATTCAGTGAGGCCAGAATTTATGTGTGTGGGCAGAGAGGCTCCTGTCCAGAAGGAGAGTTAAAGGACAGAAATTTAGGAAGTAACCTGGCAGATTAGAGCTTCACCAAGAGAGAAGGTTGAAGAACTCACATCAACCCTGCTGAGGCAAGCTGTGACCCCAAGGATACAATGTGCTGATTCTGTGGCATGGGAGTGAGGAGAAGAAGGTCGACTGAGAGGGAACCATACAGGAGCAGCGTTGCCCCGAGGCACAGAGAAACAGCCATTTTTGGCAACAATAGGGCTCACCCATGGATATTTTGGAGTCACACCCTCTGTCTCTCTGGGAAAGCAGAGGAGGCCAAGCATCTTCTCCGATGGCAGCCATTGGCGGAACAGATCTGACACCAAAACACAGGCCCCATGAGTAAAGGGTTTGCTTGAGGCGGTACCGGCCAGGGTGGAGCACAGGGATTAGAAAATGCACACACAGAGCTTTCAGGGCGGGGCTGACCCAGAGGACCGCTTTACTGAGCCTAAGGTGCACCCAGTCCTCAAGGGATCATTACCCAGAAAAAGGAGGGCAGGCAGAGGCTGGAGACTGGGCAGCAGCATAGACAGTGCCTGAGGCACAGGTTCTGTGAACTCAAAACAGATTCTCTTCTGCAGGGTAATTTAGCAGGGACAGAAAAAAATTCTGCAAAGTTGTTCTGTTCTGTCAGTAACATCAATCAGGGGCGAGGCTAGAACTGAGTGAACAGCCCCAGCCTCCACAAAGCACCCGAGGTTGTCAGGCCTCACCTCCCCTTGCCAGATAGTGTCAGAGAGCAGTGACCTGGCTGAGGAGACATAGATCTTCCTATTATTTAGGCTGGTGCAAATCCATGGAGTATCTGCTCATTGGGAGCGACTGGGTCAAAGCCCTATGGGGTTATCAGTGACTAGGTGTAACCGAGGTGAAGGTGGGGAAGGAGGCAACAACATTCCCAGACTAATCTATTTGTTGGGTGGGTCCTCCTGACCTCACGGAGTACCGGAGCAAGTCATGTTTGAGTTGTCAGCAAACCTCTATGATCTAGTTGCCAGAGACCTTTTAAACTTTCCTACCTGAGAAAGGTGCTAACTGACACAATTGATTGAGACCTCTTGAGCTTGGCCAATCACCTGAAGACTATCCAAGTGGTACCCTGCGTGGGTGGTTGTAGGAAAGTTTGATTTTCCTTTTCCAATTGTTGCTGGTAGGGAGCGGGGTGACATAATTGCTGGTATTTCTCCACAGCTGGGACTTCTACCCAGAGTAACTGATTCACTAGGGTTGGACAAAGACCAGCTAAAAACAAGACAGAGCCACTAAGCCCCACCACAACAAGCAGGTCTCCAGTGTCTCAGGCCATAACACTGTATGGGTCCTTGGCAAAGCTCCAGGGGAAGATATACAGACACCAGTCCCAGCTTTTGGGTAAAGGGCTGGTTAACCACTACTCCTGGAGCCCTGAACCCAACTTTTATTTATCCACTCACCTAGTCAAATGGTGTAAAATAATCACGGGACAGAATTAGCACAAAACTCTAGCAACATGAATAACCAGAGTACATCAACCCCCCCCCAAGGAGAGATATGGCAGACATAACTGAAGATCCCATTCATAAACAAATGGCCGAGATGTCAGAAATTTAATTCAGAATTTGGATTGCAAACAAGATTAATAGAACAGAGGAAAAGTTGGAATTAGAAATTTGAGGAGGAAATCAAAAGTTGTCTCTCTTGAGACAAAACCACCAAATATTTTGACACATTGTAGCAAGAATTTGCAGCCCTCAAAAATCTAAAAAATACAGTAGAATCCCTCAGTAACAGAGTGGAACAAGCAGAAGAAAGGATTTCTGACATTGAATACAAAGCTTTTGAACCCTCTCAAACTCTCAAAGAGGAAGATAAAATGAGATTAAAAATTCATCATTCTCTCAGAGAGCTCTGGGATAATTCAAAGAAAGCTAATATCCACCTCATTGGAATCCCTGAAAGCAATAAAGTGGCTTCGCAAGGCACAGAGGCTCTTCTCCATGAAATTATGATAGAGAATTTTCCAGACATGACAATTGATTCTGAAATTCAGAAAGCAGACAGAGTCATAATCCCAGGAGGACTCAACCCAAATAAGACATCCCCCAGACACATCATAATTAAGTTCACTAAAGTTAATATGAAGGAGAAAATTCTGAAAGCAGCCAGATGTAAGAAAAACATAACCTACAAAGAGAAGCATATTAGAATGACTGCAGATCTCTCTGCTGAAACCTTTCAAGCCTGAAGAGAGCAGTCATCGACTTTTAATCTCCTAAAACAAAATAACTTTCAACCCCCAATTCTGTATCCAGCTAAACTGACTTTCATTTATGATGGACAAATTAAATCCTTTAATGACATTCACATCTTGAAGAAATTTGCCATAATTAAATGAGCTCTTTGGGATATTCTCAGACCTATCTTCCATAATGACCAGCACAATCCTATTCCACAAAAGTAAACTCACTTAAACTTTCCTCTACAGAGGCACAGGTCGTTTGACCGGATACAAAAACCGAAGCCAGATATTTGCTGCATAGAAGAATCACATCTTACTTAAAAAGTAAATATAGATTCAGGGTGAAAGGATGGTCATCCATATTTCTGGCAAATGGAAATCAGAAAAAAGCAGGTGTTGCAATTCTATTTGAAGATACAATAGGCTTTAAACCAACAAAAGTAAGGAAGAATGAGAATGGTCATTTCATATTACTTAAGGGTAATACTCAATATGATGAAATTTCAATTATTTATATTTATGTACCCAACCAAAATGCACCTCAATTTATAAGAGAAACTCTAACAGACATGAGCAACTTGATTTCCTCCAGGTCCATAAGGGTCGGAGACTTCAACATTCCTTTGGCATTGTTGGATAGATCCTCCAATAAGAAGCTGAGCACAGAAATTTTAGATTTAAACTTAACCATTCAACATTTGGATTTAGCAGACATCTACAGAACATTTTGTCCCAACAAAACTGAATATAAATACTTCTCATCAGCCCACAGAACATATTCCAAAATTGATCACATCTTAGGTCACAAGTCTAACCTCAGTAAATTTAAATGAATAGAAGTTATTCCTTGCATCTTCTCAGACCACCAGGTAATAAAAGTTGAACTCAGTAATAACAGGAATCTTCATACTCACACAAAAACGTGGAAGTTAAATAACCTTATGCTGAATGCTAGTTGGGTCATAGATGAGATTAAGAAGAAAATTACAAAATTTTTGAAATAAAATGACAATAAAGACAAATTATCAGAACCTTTGGGATACCACAAAGGCAGTCCTTACTGGGAAATTTATAGCACTGCAAGCCTTCCTCATGAGAACGGAAAGAGAAGTTAACAACTTAGTGAAACATCTCAAGCACCTGGAAAAGGAAGAACATTCCAAGCCCAAACCCTGTAGAAGAAAATAAATAACCAAAATTAGAGCAAAATAAAATGAAATTGAAAACAAAAGGAGTATACAACAGATCAATAAATTAAAAAGTTGGTTTTTTGAAAAGGTCAATAAAATAGATTGAACTTTGGCTAACCTAACCAAGAAAAAAAGAGTAAAATCTCTAATTTCAACAATCAGAAATGACAATGATGAAACATTCACATTGTCAAATATGAGTATGTCTATTATAGAATGCTTTGACTTTGAGATTCAGCACAGAGTCGTCAGTTAGCTTCTTATTATTCTCTCTTAAGTATCAAAAAATAGACAACTAATTTTTATAAATAAAAGTAAAATATAATTTCAAAAAATGGATCATGCCAAATACTATAGACAATATAAATAGAAGAAATACTTCAAAATCATTCTACTTGATCTGGGTATACCTGATATTAAAATTAGAGAAAATATATTATTATAAAAGAGAAATTACAAACATATGTCATTTATAAATGAAGATACAACATCCTAAACAACATTCCTACCATTTCTTTTTGACATAGTACTAGAATTGTCTTCAGAGAAATTAGATAAGAAAAGAT
>CAUYPK010015262.1:0-50511 GCA_963574355.1 Loris lydekkerianus
TGCAAATCAAAACTACTTTGAGATATCACCTAACCCCAGTAAGAGTAGCCCACATAACAAAATCCCAAAACCAGAAATGTTGGCATGGATGTGGAGGAAAGGGCACACTTCTACACTGCTGGTGGGAATGCCCACTAATACGTCTCTTCTGGAAGGATGTTTGTAGAATACTTAGAGACCTAAAAATAGATCTGCCATTCAATCCTGTAATTCCTTTACTAGGTTTATACCCATAAGACCAAAAGTCACAATATAACAAAGACATCTGTACCAGAATGTTTATTGCAGCCCAATTCATAATTGCTAAGTCATGGAAGAAGCCCAAGTGCCCATCGACCCACGAATGGATTCGCAAATTGTGGTACATGTATATACCATGGAATACTATGCGGCCTTAAAGAAAGATGGAGACTTTACTTCTTTCATGTTTACATGGATGGAGCTGGAACATATTCTTCTTAACAAAGAATCTCAGGAATGGAAGAAAAAGTATCCAATGTACTCAGCCCTACTATGATGCTAAATTATAGCTTTCACATGAAGGCTATAACCCAACTATACCACAAGACTATGAAGAAAGGGCCAAGGAAGGGGAAGGGAGGGGGGAGGTTTTAGTGGAGGGAGGGTAATGGGTGGGGCCACATCTACGGTGCATCTTAGAATGGGTACAGGCGATTGCACTAATGTACACAGCTATGATTTAACAATAAAAATAAAATAAAATAAAATAAAACAAAAACAAAAAATTTTGGGCTCAAGCGCTTTTTGTGCTCCTCATACATGTTCTGATTTCAATTTCTTATTATGCAAAGTTACCAATTTGAATCTATCATGCACAGATACTTTGTGTGATTAATAAGCTATTTTCACTATTTAATATCTCTCCAACAGGTGGCATATTTTGAAAGACTTTGTTAAAATTAAGCTCAAGCTATCATGACATTCAATAAAAAAAATGTGACATTAAGAGAAAAGATTATTTTCCAAACACCATTAAGTTAGCTAAGGATCTAGGGAAAATTTAATCTATGTAACTGATGATTCGGTTGCAATCAAGTAACAGTTTTCAGAATAGAAAATAGAAATGTGGCTGTTCCAGATAAACCATCTGGTCACCTGTGATATCTGGAATTCTTTATTGCTTTTGCCCCATACAAAATCCTCTCCACTAGGGTTTGGATGGGCTCTTATTCATCTTCTGCTCCATAGCACCTGTTAGAGTATCTAGTACATAGCAGGGCCCTCAAAAATAATGGGTAAGGTGGCTCGGCACCCATAGTTCAGTGGTTAGGGCACGGGCCACAAGCACTGGGGCTGGTAGGTTCAAACTGCCCAACAACAACAACAACAAAAATGCTGGGCTTTGTGGCAGGTGCCTGTAATCCCAGCTACTTGGGAGGGTGAGGCAAGAGATTGCTTAAGCCCAAAAAGTTGAGGTTGCTGTGAGCTGTGATGCCATAGCACTCTACTGAGGGTGACATAGTGAGACTCTGTCTCAAATAAAACAAAACAAAACAAACAAATATAGGTAAGGCTAAACTATTAGAAAAGTTAAGGAGTCCCCTGAGTACGGGTAGGTATACCTCTATTCTCTGTACCTTTTGTCAGATTGTCAGAGACAATCTTTCCCCTTCCTTAACTGGAAAGTGAAAAGTGAATGTTCTCCAGAGAAGGGCTACTTAAACAAAACTTTCCTCAGATCTTTAGAAAAACCACAAGAGTGTTTTGCATGATTTTAAATTAAATCACATTTCTAAAGAACTCACTTCCTGCAAAGCCCTGTTCTAAATATGTCTGTGATCAAGACAACCTTTCTTCCCCAGAAACTCAGTCCAGTGGGAGCTGTAAGGACCAGCCCTGAGGGTACGACTCTGACCCATTCTGAGGGTACTCATGTGATCAGTGGAGGGTGCATATCACAGAGCAGAGTGGGGAATAAAGGCAAATGCCTCCCAGAATGGGAAAATATCCTTGTGAGAAAAGGCTTCTTACTTTACAAATTGTAAAGCTTTATTTCTCCTGGAGGCATATGCTAAGTTGAAGATTTATGAGTTAAAATTGTAAAATATGCACTGTCATTTCCTATCGGCATTCTCTGCTTAAATTAGAAAAATATTGTTAATTGCATGGCTGACTTTTATAACCAGATTTTCCCTAGACACACTAGCATTGATTTATAACTGAGAAAACAAAGGCATTTCAGGAGCTCCTGTGAATAAGCAGACAGTTATTAACCGGCTCGTGGAGTCTAGTTTTGGGGTGAGGTCTGGCTTCAAATCCCAACTTTGCATGGATGGACCTATGACCTTGGACCTATATATTTCCTTAACTTAAAATGGAAATGATACTGCCCATCAGGGGGTTACAATTGTTTGTGGAACCTGTTACATATAAAGTGTTCGATAAGTTGCTGTTGTCTTTTTTTTTAGTATATTGGGTCTCTCAGCTACTCAGGAGGCTAAGCTAGGAAGATTGCTTGAGCCTATGAATTCAAGGCCACTCTGCACAGTACATCCAGACCTCTTTTTTTTTTTTTTTTGAGACAGAATCTCACTCAGTAGAGTGCTGTGGAATCACAGCTCATAGCAACCTCAAACTCTTGGGCTTATGGGATTCTTTTGCCTCAGCCTCCCAAGTAGCTGGGACTACAGGTGCCCACCACAACGCTGGGCTATTTTTCTGTTGTAGGTGTCATTGTTGCTTAGCTGGCCTGGGCTGGGTCCAAACCTGCCAGCCTCAGTGTGTGTGGCTAGTGCCACAACCACTGTGCTATGGGCGCCGAGCCCAAGGCCTTGTTTCTAAAAAAATAAAAATAAAGGACATTAATACATTATGAGGTTGTTTTTGTTTTTGTAAAATTAACTCTTCTTGGGCTTACTTTTATACTGTAAAAGATACAGTAATTGGCTGGGCATGGTGGCTCATTCCCATAATACTAACACATTGGAAGACTCAGTGGCTGAATTGCTTGAACTTATAAGTTTGAGACCAGCCTGAGCAAGAGCAAGACCCCGTTTCTGAAAAAACTAGCCAGGCATTGTGGTGGGCGCCTGTAGTCCCAGCTACTTGAGAGGCTGAAGTGAAAGGATCGCTGGAACCCAAGAGTTGCTGTGAACTGTGATGCCATGGCCCCATGGCCCTCTATACACGGTCACAGAGAGAGACTCTGTCTCAAAAAAAAAAAAAAAAAAAGACAAAGTAGTTGATTTGGAAGACGTGATTTTGTGTTTTTTCCCATTTTCCATTTGGTAAAAAGGTTTGCAGGAGAGCAGTTATTTTTTTCAATAATAATACTTAACAATTATTGATTTGTTATTAATAAAAAATAAAGTGCCCAACATTACAGTATGCTGGGCACTTCAATTTTCTCAATAATCCATTGGGATACAACTATTATCACTCCCATATTTTAGATGAGGAAACAGCTCAGAGAGGTCAAGCAAGGGCCTAAAGTCACATGAGCCAGGAAAGCTGGAGGTCTGGCTCCAGGAAGGGAAAAGAATCTCCTTCAGCTCAGAGCTGTCTCTTCTGGCCAGGCCTTTGTGCCTGCCAACATCTTCAGGAAACTTACTGAAAGTGCAGATTCTTGGGACCAATCCCTGGGATTCTGTTGCTAGGTTTTTGAGCTGTGGGGGAGGCACCTGCTTTTTAACCGGCTTCCTGATGTCTCAGGTTTGGAGCTTGTGAGCAAGATCATAGTCTGGACATACCCAGGGGCAGTGAGACTTGAAGGGACAGCAAGAACTTTGACAGAAAGGAGGTGGAGAGCTGCCTAGTGTGCAGCTGGGAGGCCAGTGCTGGTGGGCTGGTCTAGCCACACTGCATCCAGGCCTCCCTGGTACCACCTGGGATCACTGCAACCTTCTCTACAACCAGACCAGGTGACCTTGAGTCACTGACTTGAGAGCAGTCATGGGGCAGGAACAGTGGACAGGAGATGGGGGTGGCAGGCATTACCTAAGTCAGGGACACCCTCCCACTGGTCACTTTCTCTCCTCAGACTCTATCTGTGCCCTGAGAAGCAGTCTCCCACATGGCCCTCGGGGATTCTCTCTCTGGGAGGCAGCAGTTTAGCACCATGGAGAGGAGGAGGGTGACAGAATGTCATCCTAGCATCGCAAGGGCTATAGGAGTGAATGGTTTACTACAGAGAAGGAAGACGCCAGGAGCAGAAACTCACAACACACATTCGATAGCTAAAAGCATTATTAACCCATTCCATCCCCTATCAGGTCTAGCACTATCTCCATGAATTACATGTCTGTGCATGAGTGTGTGTATGTGTGCACACGCATGTGCTGAGAGAGGTAAGAGAGAGGTAACAGATCCAAGGTTTAAAAAGAAAGGCCAGTGAATTTCCCCTGACTTGAGGAAAATATGAGCCCCACAGCATTTGAGGGGCTGAGGCTGGAGCCCTAATGTTGGTCATCATTTGCAGGATAACAATAAAACTAACAACCATTAGCTACCATGGTTACTGTGTATGCATTGCTGTTCTGCGTATTACAGGGTATCAGTCAGGGTTTTCCATTTAAACCTCCCAACAATTCTATTAAGTAACTTATTATTAACATTATCATTTGACAGCAGAGGAAAATGAAACTCAGAGAGGTTAATGAACTTTCTCTGGAGGCAGGAAAGAGGCCTGGATCACTTGCTTCCCTAGTGCTTTCAAAGGGAGCCCTGTCTACACCTTGAACTCAGACTTCCAGCCTCTGGACCCAGGAGACAATACCTGTCTGTTCCTTAAACCCTCCAGTCTGGTGCCGTGTTACTGCAGCCCCCGCAGACAGGTGGGTAATGTCAGAGCCCACATTCATGCTTGCATCTGTCTCTACCCATGCACACCTTGCTCCAGGCCCACGCAGCCCAAAGCAGAAGGAAACATGATTCTGTATCGTTTTCTTCTTCTGGATAAGGATGTGGGTCTTGCTGATATGAAATCCTAATTGCTCCCATAAGAGATAAGTGTGTTTCTCCTACACATGAGGTCAAGCTGGGCACTGCAGCTCTGCTCTGAGGATTTTTGGGAGACCCAGGCACTCCTTCTCTGCTTTTCCTAGGTGCCCTCATTCCCACGGTCTAAGATGGCTCTCAGCCGTGTCCACATCCCAGATGGCAGGAAGCCGGCCGGGAGGGTGTCAGGAGGGCCACGGGAGGGCGGGCTCCTTTCCTTTAATGCATGGTCCCTGAAATTAACCACATCCCTTCTGTGTGACTGAGAAATCCACACTTTAGCTGCATGGGTTGTGTCCAACTGAAAATTCTACAATGATTTATTTATGTAAGGAGGGGAGAATATTCCAAGACAGAGTTGCTAGGGTTTATATAGATTGGTAGAGGAAAAGGAAAAAAGGAAGATTTTCCTTCAAGTCTGCCTGACGAAGGAAGTAGACATTTGCTCCCAAATGACTCTGCTGTGTGTCCTCTCAGCAGCTTCTCTGTTTCTAGTGCTGAGAAGTCTGGAGACTCTGGTGCCTGTCTCAGCTTCTCCTGAGTCACTCACGCAAATCACAGCATGGCCCCTGCCTCAGCGGGGTGTGGTCTGGCTGAAAAATAAATCTGATAGTCCAAGTCTTCTTTATTTATGAACAGAGGAAGCTTGGATGGAGGCAATGAGAGGTAATTCAAGGACTGTGGTCCTTTCTCTGTTATATGTAAAAGGAGTTGAGTCGAGTGTCCAAAGTTGGGCTTCTTTTCTGTGGCAGTTCCAGGGTCCCTGGTCCCCTCTGGGCTGTCCATAAGATCAAAGCACCCCTGGGTAAGGAAGGTATCTGGGAATCAAACTTGATTGTCACTGCTTGGGCTTGTTCAAGCCCGTGAATGATTAAAGTTAGACTAGCTAGTGGATTATGTGAGTCCTTTTTAAATTTATTTTTTATTTTTAAACTTTTTTCTGTGTCACAAGTCATCAAGTGAGTTTTTTGTGAGCTTCAGTGAGTTATTTTTTATCTCTGTAGCCCTTAAGTTCCTCATTTATAAAATGAAAGGTTTGGATGACATTAGTGGTCCACAGAATCCAGTATGTGGTAAAATTATCTAGGATTATGATCATCATCATCATGTTACTAATATGCAAATTGAGGCACACAGAAGCCGGGAGACTTTTCCCAGGTCATGTGGGTGGGGAGACCCAAGTCAGGAGAGGCTGTCATAAACTGGCAGCCAGCCTTCATCCTGGACACAGACACAGGTGCCCTAAAGGAGTTTGCACTTCAGTGAAGAAGCAAGGTGGAGTCCAAACCACAACGTTTAAGGCAAATGCACACAGAACCCATGAGAAAGGAATGAGCAGTGTGTACAGGGAGCAGAGGAGGAGCTCAGGGAGCAGATTCCAATCCTGCTGACAGGAGAGGTTCAAGTGAACATCAGAGAGGAGCTTTTTTTTTCTTTTGAGACATAGTCTTGCTCTATTGCCCAGACTAGAGTACAATGGAATCTCACCATAGCCTCAAACCCGTGGGCTCAAGGGATCTTCCTGCCTCAGTCTCCTGAGTAGCCGGAACTATGTACACACCGCAACACCTGGCTAATAATTTTTCTTTTTTTTTTTTTTGGTAGAGATGGGGGTCTTGCTCTTGCTCAGGCTGGCCTTAAATGCCTAAGCTCAAGGGATCCTCCTGTCTTGGCATCCCAAAGTGCTAATATTACAGTTATAAGCCACTGTGCCCAGCCTAGGAGGCACTTAATGTTGCCCCCAAGGTGAGTTTGTCAAAGGTCCAGGAGGTGGGAGCTTTCAGCCTGGGGTGGGTGGAGTGGCCTGAGTACAGAGTCCTGGGTGCAAAGGGCTGGCCCCTTGGTTTGGCTGGTGTGTGGGGGCAGATAGAAGGGATAGATAAGTGGGAGGGGAGGTGGGCACCCTGGGGCAGCCAGTGGAGGCGCAGGCGGTGTCTGTGGGATGCCTTGGAGAGACAAGGAGGCTGCAGGCATCTCAACAGTGCCCTGGACCAAGACAGTGGCAAGGAATGAACAGGATGTGGCACATCCAAAAGGGACGGCTGAAAAGCAGAATTCACAGGAAAACTTATCTGAAGCCTGAAAGTTTAGAGAGAAGTAGAAAGGGGTTTCGAAGACAACCCAAAAACTTCTTAGTGAATACTGTTCTAGGAAAACCCAGAACGTTCTGTTCCAATGGAAGGAAATCTAGCAGCGGACTGGGTGGAGGAAGAAGTTGAATTGAGCAGACATGAGGATGTCCTCAACTCAGAAGATAAGTCAGGTGAGAGGAGTAGATTTGGGAGGTGTGGAGTGATGCACTATGAGACCTTTGGAAGGTCCTGGCTGGAGGCGATTACCCATGAGAATGTGATGGTTCTCCCACTGAAGCAGCAGGCAGGGTGGTGCAAATAGCTTAGAATTTAATGTTAATTATTTTCCCCTGTGAAGTTGCTTAATTTCATAGTAATTAAAGTTTCAATGTAACTCTTAAGAAAGGAGAATCTAGGTTGTTAAGATTCTATTTTTCTCAACTGAAGGAATAAGTACACAATACGAATACTAGTATTGTTTTATTTTTGAAATCTATGATGGGCTCAATGGGTAGGGCGCTGGCCACATGCACCAAGGCTGGTGGGTTCAAATCCAGCCCCGGCCAGCTAAAACAACAAAGATAACTCGACAACAACAAAAAAAGAAAAATGGCCGGGTGTTTGTGAGTTTGGGGTTGCTATGAGCTGTGATGCCATGGCAGGTGCCTGTGGTCCCGGCTGCTTGGGAGGCTGAGGCAAGAGAATCGCGTGGGACCAGGAGTTTGAGGTTGCTGTGAGCTGTGACACCATGGCACTCTACCCAGCCTGAGACTCTGTCTCAAGAAAACCCAAAAAACAAAAAAAAGTCTATGATCAATTCATTTTAAATCTTTAATCAATTTACCGAGTGTCCCTATGTATGGCTGGGAGAGCATTATTGTCGTCCATAACCAGGATTTATAAAGCACATACCAGATGTTTATTACCGCTCAACCTTTAAATCTTTGACTAATGACCGTTTTTTGTCTTGAAAGGGTCTTACAGGTCACTGCTACAAAGGAGGCTTTAAAACTGGCAGCACCTTCAGAATGCCGTTGGTTTTCTTTCTCTCGAGTTTCTGTGTCTCAGCTCCTTGTAGGAGGTGAGATGGGATGGAGAAGAGAGTCTCCAGGGCCTGCCATTTGGGACCCAGGGTTTAAAGGGTCATACTTATTTAAGTTTGGCAAATCTTAGCCTATTTATTTATTTATTTATTTATTTATTTATTTATTTATTTATTTTTGAGACAGAGTCTCACTATATTGCCCTTGGTAGAGTACTGAGGCGTCACAGCTCACAGCAACTTCGGGCTTAAGCAATTCTCTTGCCTCAGCCTCCCAAATAGCTGGGACTACAGGCACCTGCTACAACACCCAGCTATTTTTTGGTTGTAGTTGTTTGGCAGACTCAGGCTAGCTTCAAACCTGCCAGCTCCTGTGTATGTGGCTGGCACCCTAGATGCTAAGCTACAAGCACTGAGCCCTTAGTCTCTTTAAAAAACACACACTTTCACTTTAAAATAATTTTAGATTTGGAAAAGCATTACAAGTTGGCACAGAGGCTTTCTGTATCCTCTTCACTCAGCTTCTGCTGTTGTCACCTACATAGCCATGGTAGTTAGTTGTGTTAGTTTTCTACAGCGCTATAACAAATTACCACAGACTTGGTAGTCACAAACAACGTGAGTGTATTGTCTCAGAGTTTAGAAGTCAGGGGTCCAAAATGGGTCTCCCTGGGCTCAAATCAAGATGTGCACAGGGCTGTGTTCCTCTGGAAGTCCCCAGGGAGAAGCCATTTCTTTGTCTCTCCCAGCTTCTAGAGCCTGGTTTGTCTTGGGGCCTCCTTTCACTAAAAACAAAAACAAAACAAAACAAAACCTTATTTGTTTATTGGTTGGTTGATTGATTAATAAGGGACAGGGTCTCACTATGTTGCTTTGGCTGGAGCACAGTGGCCATGATAGCCACGATCATAACTTGGTGAAGTCTTGAACTTCTGGGATCAAGCAATTCTTTTGCCTCAGCCTCTCAAGTGGCTGGGACTGAAGGAGCCCACTGTACCTGGCTTAATAAACTTTGTTTTCAGAGACATTTTAGGTTCAGAGTAAAACTAAGTGGCAAGTATGTACAGAGTTCCCATATACCCTCTGCCCACGCACATGCGTAGACCCTACTGCTAGGAACATCAGAAAAGATCTTCCACACAGGTAATCCTAGCATAAAGCCAAGGCAGGTGGGTTGCTTGAACTCAGGAGTTCAAGACCAAGAATGAAACCCTGTCTCTACTAAAAATGGAAAAAATAGCTAAGCATCATGGCAAGGGCCTATAGTCTCAGTTACTCAGGAGGCTGAGGCAAGAGGATTGTTCAGACCTAAGAGTTTGAGGTTGCTGTGACAGAGTGAGACTCCATCTTGGGTGGGAAAAAAGGAAAAGAAAAGAAAATGAGAAGAAAAGAGATCTGTGCAGGGTGGCAAATTTGTTACAACCCCAAAATTCACGCATCATTATCAACCAAAGCCCATGGTTAACTTTAGGGTTCAGCCTTTGGATTCTGACAAATGCATAAAACATGTATTCACCACTACAGTATCACAGAGAGCAGTTTCACTGCCCTGAAAATCCCCTCAGCTTTACTTAGTCATCCCCACCTCTTACCCCTGACAACCACTAATCATTTTATTCTCTCCACAGTTTTGCCTTTTCCAGAATGTTACAGAGTTGGAATCATACGGTATTTAGCCTTTTTAGATTGGCTTCTTTCAGCGGGTACTATGCATTTAAGATTCCTCTGTGTCTTTTTGTGGCTTGATAGCTCATTTCCTTTTATTGCTGAAAAATGCATTCCATTGTCCGGATGTAACACAGTTTATTTATCCATTTGTCGGTTGATGGATGTTGAGTTGTTTCCACTTTTTGGCTATTACAAATAATGTTGCAAACATACATGTACAAGTTTTTCTCTGGACATGTGTTTTCATACCTAGAAGTAAAAATTCTGGATCATAGGTTAACTCTATTTTGACTCTTGGAGAAACTTCTGGATTGTTTTCCAAAGCAGCAGCACTGTTTCATACTCCCACCAGCAACATATGTGGACTCCGATTTCTCTACATCCTTGTGAACACTTGTTATTGTCTGTCTTTGATTATAGCCATCTTCATGGTTGTGAAGTGGTATCTCATTGTGGTTTTGATAAGGGTCTAGTAGGCTACAATGCTCTGAGAACATTTTTTTTCTCTTCAGTCAAAGATCCAGTCTCATGTTATAGTTAATTATTCTGTCTTATTTTAGTCTCTTTTAACCTAGCTCTAATATTTTTAGATTCCTTTCCTCCAAAGTTCAACAATTGTTGGCAAAAGGATTTTTCAGAAAATAACATACTTCAAGTAACATTTTGAATTCTCAACAGGAGGCTGAGAACTTGACTGACTAATTTCCTTAGCACAAAGCAGAACACTCCTTTTATGTTCCTTCATGTTTCAGAAAGGAAACATTTTACAAGTTTCCTGTAACAATCTCTCCTGTGCCCTGAAAACTCTCAATCCCACAAGCAAGCAAGAAGGGGGTGCCTAACATCCGGGCTGGACAGGAAGTCCAGCATACCTACATGGGGCAACTGGGCAGCCACAGACCCCTCTCCATCATCCCTCACCAAGCCTAGTTTAGGAAGCGCACGTTGTTTGCTTGTGACTCAGTTTTATGGGTCTTGCGATAGGCACCAACTCTGACTAGTGACAGAGGCCACCACAGGTACAGTATAAGCTTCCCCGGGCTCCTACCCACTAATGCCAGAAAGGACGCATTTGCATGAGGGATAATACTCATCCCATCAATGGTATGCAAACAAAATCATTTAACTGGTGAACAGATTTAGATACTCAAAAATAGGCAGTCATGTCACTTTCCCCACATAAATCCAAATGCCCACAAGAACGGCCGGAACAAGAGCTATAGCGATTCCAAGCAGAAGACTACTCGTGCTGTTTATAGTCAAAGCAGCTTGCAATCGTCACTGTGTCCTCCCTCCCTCCATCCTTCACCTGAGGGAAGAATGATCTGCCTCCCTTCCCATTCTTTCATCCTGACTCCTTGACCTCTGAAGGTTGACTTCAAGTCTGTTAGAGGTAAAAGATAGAAGGTGAGGTGGAGTCCTCTCTCTTAAGACAATCAGATTCTTATCTGTGCATCTAAGCTGGCAGCCCACTCTTTCCTGACACAGCCCTCCCTCGGTTCCTCTCACATCTTACCTCCCCATCCCTCCTGACTGTGGCTTGTCTTCCCCGTTACCTGGACTTTCTTCATGCTATTCCTTCCACTTGGAATTCCTCTGCTTATCAAAATCTAAGCCTGTATACAAGGGCTTCATCTATGTAGCCTCCTCTGATCTCTTCACCCCTGCCCCCGAGGACCTAGTGTTAATATATAGTAGGGGCTTGCACGATACTGAAGAGAAGAATGAAACTTTCATTGCCTCTGAAATAACTCTTAGAGTCCACTTGTGTTAGGGCACAAGTAATGTTGGGGGATACACAGTCCCCAAGAAGTGAAGTTACTTCCTAAGTTAGGGTACAGAGGCTGATGGCTGTCAGAGGTCAGACTAAATTAATTTGAACTTGGCATGGTCTTATTCTCTCTGTGCTAGGAAGCTGGAGCCAGAGATAAGCTTCACAGAAGCTCTTGGCCCTGACTGTGCTGTTTCTTTTTTTTCTTTTCTTTTTTCCTTTCTTTTTTTTTTTTTTTGAGACAGAGTCTCAAGCTGTCACCCTGGGTAGAGTGCCGTGGCGTTACAGCTCACAGCAACCTCAAACTCTCAAACTCTTGGGCTTAAGCGATTCTCTTGCCTCAGCCTCCCAAGTAGCTGGGACTACAGGTGGCCACCACAACATCTGGCTGTGTTGTTGTTGTTGTTGTTGTTGTTGTTGTTGTTGTTGTTGCAGTTGTCATTGTTATTTTAGCTGGCCCAGGCCAGGTTCGAACCCGCCAGCCTTGGTGTATGTGGCCGGCGCCCTACCCACTGAGCTACGGGTGCTGCCTCTGACTGTGTTGTTTCATGCAGATGTGGACAAGGTCTTGCTTATGCCAGGTTTGTTCAGAACCAGAAGTCTGATGATTGCAAATATCCCTTCAAATTGAAGCGTTAGAGATTGTTTATGTAAGTTCTTTCTGAAAAGTTCTGAGAACCCAAGTATGATGTGCTTCTCAGCCCCAGTTGGCCCTCAGCCTGCATGGCCAGCTACTGGCAGCCGCAGCCATGGCCTACTTCCCACTCTTGTTCCCTCCTCGTGGGCCCCACACTGCTTGGAGGGCTCAGAGAAGCTGCGCTGGGACACAGCCATGACCATGCCAAGTTTCTGTAGCTGGGGATATGAATATTGGGCATTTACAGAATTATGTTCATTTGTCCTCCAGAAAAATGCCCTCTGCTATGACTGAATTGTGTCCCTTCCAAAGTCTCAAGCTGTAGTCCTAACCGTCCAGTTCCTCAGAATGAGACTTTATTTGGGGATTGGATCTTTAAAGAGATGATTCAATTAAAGTTAGGTCATTAAGGTGGGCCCTGACCTAATAAAACTGGTGTTTTCAAAAGCAAAGGAAATTCACGTCCAGAGATCTACAGAGGGACGATGATGCGAAGACTTAGGGAGAAGACAGCCGTCTACAAGGCAAGAGGGGAAACTCCAGGAGAAAACAACCCTGCCAACATCTTTTTTTTTTTTTTTTTAGGCAGAGTCTTACTTTGTCACCTTCGGTAAAGTGCCCTGGTGTTATAGCTCACAGCAACCTCTACCTCTTGGGCTCAAGTGATTCTCTTATCTCTTATCTCAGCCCTCCTGAGTAGCTGGGACTACAGGTACCCGCCACAACGCCCAGCTATTTTTAGAGGCAAAGTCTCGCTCTTGCTCAGGCTGGTGTCCAACCTGTGAGCTCAGGGGAATTCACCTGCCTCTGCCCCCCAGAGTGCTAGGATTACAGGCATGACCCATGATGCCTGGCTTCCTCCCAACGTCTTGATCTTGGATTTCCAGCCTCCAGAACTGTGATTCAACACATTTGTGCTGCTTAAGCTCCCCCCATCAGTGGTACTTTTTCGTGGCACCCCAGCTGATGAATACCCCTTCTATGTGGGTTGTCCTGGAGAGTTGCAGCTCATCCCTCGCCAGTCCTGGAAGACAGTCATTTCACCGCCCACGTGTCCAGATCATAACCCACATGCAGAGGAGGACATGGTGGCTGCAGCCCCACCAAAAGGATGTGAATGTTTATCCCCAAAGGACCGTTTCCGCTTGGAGAAGAGCTGTCAGAGTTTGCCATTAAACTATAAATAGTAATCATATGTCTTCCTTATGCATTTTTACATCTGCTTGTACCTTTGTTAAGCTGAAAATTACAAATGCATGACTCTCTAGCCCCACCCACTCAGCTCCCACATTCTCAGCTGACTCAGTGTTCCTTGATCCACCGTCTCAAACCTCTAACACGTGCACTCACACGCACTTGCCACTTCAAGGGGCACAGGATGAGGGGAGGAGCAAGACTGACAGTGCTGGGCCCCCGGTCATCCACTTGCCCCTGGCATGGCCATCCTTAGAAGCAAAAGGACCCCACAACTGCAATTACTTTGCATTCTAGACTGTTCAAACACGTCTCCTGGATGCCACCTCTGTCAGTCACCAAAGGAACCCTGAAGATTAGGCAGACAGACCAAGATATTATTTTCATTTTTAAGAGGAAAATAAGGCTCAGAAAGATTACATGTGGTGGTCAGGGTCTGACAACTAGGGTGTGATAATGGAGGGATGGGAGTCTTCTGCTAATTACCTTCCCCACCCCTGCTCTCTCCACCCACCAATCTGCATTGTGCAAATGTTAAGAACTTTGTGCTGTGGAATGTCCTGTCACCACCATTAAATTGGCTCAGCTGATGACAGTGTAATTAAGAAATCAGACACTTACATAGTGGTAAAAAGGCTCCAGGCACTGCTCTAAGGGAATGCATGCATTCAACTTCATATCCTTAGGATATGAGTCCTATTACTATCACCCCCATTTTACAGATGCAGAGGCTGAGGTACAGAGAAGTTAAATTGCTTGTCCAGGGTTACACAGCTGGCAAGAGGCAGACTCAAAATTCAAACCCAGGCAGGCTTGGCTACTATACTGTCACTGCCACTCACGAAGAGGCCTTAGTGGCCAGGACCATGTGTAGGCCGGGATGGTCATTGCCTGCCTTATGAACTGAGTTTCTGTGTCCCCCCCAAAAAATTTGTATAGCAAAATCCTACACCCTAAAGTACATAATGGGAGGTGGGGTCTTCGGGAGGTGATTAGGGTTAGATGAAGTCATGACGGTCAGGCCCTCATGGGATAGCAGATGGGATTAATGTCCTTATAAAAGAGACAGCAGAACACTTGCTTCCTCTCTTCACGCATGAGGACATAGGAAGCAGGTACAATTCATGAGCCAGGAACCAGACCTTCACCAGGCATCAAATCTGCTGGAGCCTTGATCTTGGACTTTCTGGCCCGTGGAACTATGAGGAATGTCTGTTGTTTAGGCCTCTGAGAAGGACACGATTCAGTCATAGCAGTCCCGTGACTGAGATGCCTGCCATTCCCCTCTTTCAGGTGAGTGCTCTGTGCCCTTCCTGAAGTCTGAGCTCCCGTCCCTCCTACCAGCGTCCCTCCATCTGGCAAGGCCTTGTGTTCACAGCAGCAAGAGTGGACAGCTGCTCTCCTTCCTCTCCCTGAGTGATCCATTCTTGTGCTGAGAACAGGATCTTCAGACAGTGCTGAACGGCCTCTGAGAAGGACATGATTCAGACAGGCTGAGTGTGTCTTAATGGTTCTGCCGCCTCTTCCTGGTGTGTTCTCAGAGCCTGTCGCTCTGTTGAAGAGGCTTTCTCCAGCTCACTAAAATGGTGTGGCTGGCAGTTCTCAGCACAGGACTTGCACTCGCCAGAGGGGCCCTAAGAAGACAGGGAGAGCCTGGGGCACACCAGGGAGGCCACAGCAGATGGGAGGAATGGGGATACCTCCAGCCTGTGCCCCTCAAGGGGACTAGGACCCTTGGCAGCAGTAATGCCTGGGGCACTTACAGGCCATTCATGGGGCAGGCCCTGTGCTAAGCATGTTCCCTATATCAGCCCATTCAGTTCTCCCAACATCCCTGAGCAGTGCCTCATTTTACAAATAAAGATTTTGAGGCCCTAGGGACAAGGAGGCTGAGTTATTCACTCAAGATCACACACTTAATAAACAGCTGGGGTTGGGTCAAGGTTGTTCTTTGTTCTCTCTCTTTCATCCTTTCTCTCTCCTCTTCTTTCTGTCTCCACCAACAAATGTTTACAGCATCTGACGTGGGTCAGGTGCTACATAAGCTGTTAGAAGTACAGTGGTGAACACAACAGGTAGACAGGACCCCACCTGCCTCTGTCATCTCTGACATGAGATCTCTGTCATCTCACTCATCTCTGTCATCTCTCATGCCATTTGAGCCGGTTCCAGCCAGGTCCCATGTGGAAAGAACTCCCCCCATGAAGCCCCTGTTGAGGCTCAGAAGGTGATACCCAAGGCCTGGCACTTTGCCATGCTGAGAGCATTAAAAGATGCCTCAGAATTGAGGACTCCCCCAAGTGCAGGAGGGACTCTCCGCAATTTCCTGATATGACCCACAAAGCTTCTTTCCAAAAGAAATGCAATCATCTTAAGACCTCTTCTGTGGGGATATCATCAAATGGTCAGGAAAGACCAACCAGAAGAGAAGAGACTGGGAGTCCTCGCCAGGCCCATATAGACTTGTCGTCTGTTCCAAGGGCAGCCCCACAAGACACCTGGGGGACTTTACCTGCATAATAAGATAACCAGTGTTCCTTTGCAGCTCCATTCCTCCTTTTTCCCCTCCTGGATCTGTACTTCTCTCTCCTATGGAAAGTGTAATTCAGCCTCAACCATCTGGCCCCTCTTTGAGTTCATATTATGTATGAGCCCTGTGAAATGTATGTATGTTAATGAATTTTACACATCTTTTTTCCTATTAACCTGCTCTTTGTCAGTTGATTTTTTAAAGCAAAACTTCAGAAGCTGAAGGGGAAGGTTTCTCTTCACCTCTACATCCGTTGGCTTTTCGATATGTTCAGAAGTGGGCACATTGAGACTGGGGAGTCTGAAGTATTGGGGCACTTGGATATACCTGTTTAAAGCTCAGGGAGAGGTGGGGGAGTCAGCCTTTGGGAAGGAATGAGTTTGCCCAAAATAAGGTGTGCAGTAGGAGATGAACCAGGGTGGGTGGCAGGGCTGTGGGAATTAGTGGGTGAGCAATGAAGACAAAGCCCATGACAGGGCCATGGAGGAACATCAGAGAGGTGGGGGAGAACCAGAGGAGGGAAGTGTCCTGGAAGTCAAGGAAGGCACAAGTGCCAAGTTGTAGGGTGTTGTCAATAGGGTCCCAAGTGAGCCTGCACACATAATTGGTTTTCGCTATTACACATAATTCCTCCAAATTCTTGTGTATTCCTTTTCTTTTTTGACACCAAGTGAAAGGTATGTCTCTCTCCTACCTTTGACTCTAGCCACCGAGATTCACTCTCCTGACACTCCCTTTTGCCAGGTCCTTCTATGTCCTTCCAGAGGTATTTTAATTTTTAGGGAAAGCAAAATCACTAACTTGTACACCAGTTCAAGTTCCTGATAGAATTGTATTCAAGTCTTATTTACACAAAAATAGCCCCAATTCCGGTTTTTGTAATTTTGACATCATTCTTAATGTACTCTTATAAATACAGTAAGTTTTATGCTTTTTTTTTTAGACAGAGCCTCAAGCTATCACCCTGGGTAGAGTGCTATGGCATCACAGCTCACAGCAACCACCAACTCCTGGGCTCAAGTGATTCTCCTGCCTCCGTCTCCCAAGTAGCTAGGACTACAGGTGCCTGCCACAACGCCTGGCTATTTTTTGGTTGCAGCTGTCATTGTTGTTTGGTGGGCCCAGGCTGGATTTGAACCTGAAAGCTCAGGTGTATGTGGCTGGTGCCTTAGCCACTTGAGCCACAGATGCCGGGCCAGTTTTATACTATTTTTAACCTAGAGTAGGATTAGTGGTTGGGAACAGAATGTTCCTTGTCCCTCTAAAAACTGCCTTTTCTGACCTGAGGGACAGCCCTTTGTCTAGCCTATTTGCAGAAGGTTAATACTGACATATGTGAAAACAATAAGCATCTAGTCAACAGCTCTGCCTTCTTCCCAAAGTTCACAAGGATTGCTGGCTGGGACTCCTTCCCTAAGTTAACACCCTTTTTTCCAGGGGGGGGGGAGGGAGCAGCTGCAGCATTTAAGTAAAGTTGAAACACAGGAGCCCCTCAACAGGCCTGATTGCCATCTGAGAAAGCAGGGGGTGGTTGTACCATTAAGGCAGGCTCCTGGCTCTCCCATTTCCACCTCAGGGCCTACCCTCCCAATCCTCAGGGCATCTTCGTGCTGTCACTCCCCGCCCTCACTTGGACCCATCACAGAACTTTCTGTGTGGGGTGCAAAAGCCAATATACCTGATGTAGCAGTCTTCACATTTTATTTTATGAAATAGATATATTTTCTTATGGTTCAGAAATTTTTATTTTTTAATAAATCAATTAATTTATTAATTGAGACAGGGTCTCTCTCTGTTATCCAGGCTAGAGTGCAATGGTGGGATCATAGCTCCCTGCAGCCTCCAACTTTTGGCCTTAAGCAATCTTCCTGCCTCAGCCTCCCAAAGTGCTGGGATTACAAGTGTGAGCCATTGTGCCTGGCCCCCAATTTTTTTTTTCCAAAGACAGAGTCTTGCTCTGTCACCTGGGCTAGAACGTCATGGCTCAGCCTATCTCCCAGCAACCTCAATCTCCTGGGCTCAAGCAATGCTCCTGACTCAGCCTCCGGAGTGGATAATTTTTCTATTTTTAGTAGAGACGAAGTCTCGCTTTGCTCAGGCTGTGCTCAAACTCCTGAGCTCAAGGAATCCTCCCACCTCAGCCTCCAGAGTGCTAAGATTATAAGTGTAAGCCATTCTGCCCAGCCTCAGAATTTTTAAAAAAATATAAAAAGGCATAAAGTGAAAATCCTAACACATGTGCCTTTGTCTTTCCACCTGATTTGCATGCCCTCCGCCATGTACCCAAAGGTAACCACAACTACTAGTTTCCAGCTCAGATAATGTGCTGTCCATAGATCAATGTCTAAGTATCCCAGCACAGTCTGTTACTCTTTTCCCTGATGCCCCAAGTTATTTTGCTGGCACCTTTGAAAGATCCTTTATTCTAGTGTACCCCATATTAAAATTATTATAATTAATTATTCACCTATATGTCACAGGAATAAGCAAACTTTCTGTAAAAGGCCAGAAAGTAAATATTTAGGCTTTGCAGGTAAGAGCAAATCAAGGATATCACATGTGTAGACAAGAGAGGATAGATTTCCATGAAATTTTTGATAAAATTCAGAATATAATAACAATTGAGTATAATGTTTTGCAATACAGATCTACTAATGAGAAGAATGTGATTAATTTATGAATATTGAAATTTGAATTCCATAAAACTTCACATCATCCAATATTCTTCTTTTGTTATTAAAAAAACCCCCAAAATATAAAAAGGTTTCTCAGCTCATGGTCTAATGCAAAACAAAGGAGTAGCCAGATTTGGAATGCCAAACCATAGTTTACTGACTTCTGCCCTATAGAATGTTAGAATCTCCTTAAAAGCAGGGTCTCTGACATATTTATCTTAGCATTCCTGATGGCAAAGTCTCCATCATCCACAGGGTCTTGTCCAGCAAGTAATGACAGCTTTACTGTAGGCATTGAACTGAGAACTTTACTTTTTTTTTTTTTTTTTGGAGACAGTCTCATTCTGTTGCCCTTGGTAGAATGCCATACTGTCATAGCTCACAGTAACCTCAAACTCCTTGGCCCAAGCAATCCTCTTGTCTTAGCCTTCCAAGTAGCTGGGAATACAGGTGCCACGCTGCAGATGTAATCTTCCTCTTCCTCCTCCTCCTCCTCCTCCTCCTCCTCCTCCTCCTCCTCCTCCTCCTCCTCCTCCTCCTCCTCTTCTTCTTCTTCTTCTTCTTCTTCTTCTTCTTCTTCTCTGAGGCTGGGTCTGAGCCACAGGCACTGCCCTACTCCTTGAGCCACAGGCACTGCCCCAGAGGTAATCTTCTTTACTCAAAGTCTACTGACTTAAATCTTAATCACATCTGAAGAAATACCTTCAGAGCAACATCTAAGCTAGCATTTGACAAAACAACTGGCGCCACAGCCTAGACAAACTGACATATAACAATAACCATCACAACACAGAAGATGGGAAAGAAAAGACGGACAGATCTGACTATGGACATCCAAGTGAAAACAGCCCCGTGCCCATGGGACTTGCATTCTAGTGGCTTGCTGTTTGGTTCATCTACTGGTTTGACTTGTCTCTATCCTTCTATTTTATTTTATTTATTTTACTTATTTATTTTTTGGACAGAGTCTCATTCTGTCACCCTGGGTAGAGTATCGTGGCATCACAGCTCACAGCAACCTCAAACTCTTGGGCTCAAGCAATGCTCTCCTCCTTCCCAGTAGCTAGGAGTACAGGTGCCTGCCAAAATGCTTGGCAGGTCCCTGTGATGGGGTCTCACGTTTGCTCAGGCTGGTCTCAAACTCCTGAACTCAGGTGATACACCCTCCTAGGCCTCCCAGAGTGCTAGGATTACAGGTGTGAGCCACCGTGCTGGGCCTGTCTCTATCCTTCTAAACAGCAGCTTGAAATTAACCTGCACTTGAAAAACTGCCACTTTTTTTTCTAAAGATGTTTTCAAAGAGATATTTAAAATAGGAATTATTAGGCTGAGAATAGAACCTGAGCAATTCTACAGGAGCTACATGATTGGTACGATTGATGTGTCTGGCAGGTGGAGATACTTACTGCTACACCTTTCTCCTTGGTTGTGTTTTGTTTTAGGAAATTTTTTTGAATGGGAAACTTCTCTGTTGGTTCAATTGTTACTTTGTTATTTATTTTTTGGGACAGAGTCTCATTCTGTCACCCTGTCCTGGCATCACAACTCACAGCAACCTCAAACTCTTAATCTTTAATAACCATTGAAACAGTTTTTCTTATTAAAATAGGAATTTTTTGGCCAGGCATGGTGGCTCATGCCTGTAATCCTAGCACTCTGGGAGGCTGAGGCGAGTGGATTGCCTGGGGTCACTGATTCAAGATCAGCCTGAGCAAAAGCCTGAGCAAGAGTGAGACTCCATCTCTAAAAATAGATGGGCGTTGCAGCGGGCACTTTTAGTCCCAGCTACTTGGGAGGCTGAGGCAAGAGAATTGCTTGAGCCTAAGAGTTTGAGGTTGCTGTGAGCTGTGATGTCACAGCACTCTACCAAGGGTGACAAGTGAGACTCTGTTTCAAAAAAAAAAATTGGAGTTTTTATGCTTTTTAAAATTGTGTCTACATTTAACCAATTTTCAAAAAGCTTTAAATGAGAAGAAGTCTTGCTTTGTGTAGCTTTTCTTTATAATACAAAAGTATTTGGGAATTCCCCGGGAATATTTATCGCTATTTATGTTATAAGAATTTAGGAGAGCAAAACAACCATGCTGATATGAATAAAAGTCATAGCAGTTTAGATTCACAAAACTTCTGAAGGGATGGTCAGTGAGGCCTGTCTTCATGGGTTGGTTTGTATAAGTCTTCTCCAAGAAGTTTGAATGCTTAATGCTTGTTATGGACCTAGAATATGCTTATCTTTAAAAATTCCCAACGGATCACAGAAGTACAGGGGAGAACAGTTGGTGACCAGTACTTGACAAAGGAGGAAGGGGTCGGGAACAAGTTGAGTGGCCTCACTTAGGTCGTGTAGAACTGACCAGATTATCTGAGGCCTGAAATTTCGGAGACCCCCGACTCCAGACTGTGATATTTTCTTTTTCCCTCAGTTCTGAATTGTTACGTTATTGGGTGATGGATTCTTGAAAAGAAACTCCACTCTAAAGCTTTTACAACTATTACTGTCTGGAGGGAAAATAACAGTAGTTTGTTTTTTTAAAAACTAAGGTGGGAATTTATTATATGGTTCTTTCCCTTCCTGAGAGGAACATTGAACAACTTAGTTCTATTTGTGAAGTACAATATCCTCTTTTGGCCACTTAATTTCACAAAGGAAGAATTCCAGTGGTGTTAGTAATGACTGGGGAAAAAAAAAATAGCAAACTGAAGGTAAAATAAAAAGTAGTGCACAAAATGTACCACACATGTAGCAGAAGAGAGAACTACATTGTAATGAATCCATTCTTGCTAAGTAATGTCTCATTGCAGGGAAGGCTGTGGATTTCAGGAGCCAAAAGGCTTGGTGAAGGGCAGCACAGACAGCTGCCAGTGTAAAGCTGTGGGCATGCCACAGAAGTAAGAGCCCCAACGGTGTTAACTGAGTGGGCGTGCAGCTGTGTGCATACGTGTGTGAGCCTGAGCCATCTCCCACTTTCCTTGCCTGTCCACCCTCATCAAGCAGCCTCCCCCAAGGCATAGCCTGTAGCACCCTTTCTTCCCTCGTCTCAGCCCTAGTCCAGGGATGAAGGATAACTAATTCTCACCACAAGCCAATTTCTCCAGAAAGCCTTTTATATTCCCTAAACGTTCTTCCCATTATAAACATGCAACATGTATGCATCTGACTACAACATTTTGTCTACATACAGAATCTACTAGAAGCCTTTAAGGCCCCAGCCTTAGCAATACTGAGCCAACAGACCCATGGCTGGCTCTTTGGTCTGTGGGTAGGTGGGTGCCTCTCTGGAGCTTTGTCCCAGAATAGTGTTTGTCTTCCCAGCAGCAGTGAAGATGGATGCAAATGACCAGGGGATGAAGTCTCAAAGTGGCTCAGTGGCACTCTGTTTGAATTATTTAAAGAACTCTTTGTTACTATTGGAACACTTTTAAACATCCTGCAGAGAAAGGAAGAGAACACACAGACTGGAAGGAAATTTTGAAGACAATGAGAACTGAATTGAAAAATCATATAGCAATAATTTTAGCTGTCAAATCAGCCATTACATGCAAGAGTTTCCTTAACAAAATTATCTCCCTATTTATTAGTCCAGGTTGTCATTATTCTCATTCATTGTTCACAGTTAACACAGGCTGGACACCCACTTCTAGCTTTTCCCATTGATCACCCACAGAAATCCACATTTTATGTCTTCTTGGAGGTTTACATGAGAACACCACGTTAGGGCGATTCTCCAACTCAGTCTTGGAATAAGGACACTGTCTACCCTTTATGATTAAAACAAACTTTTATAGTCTAACCTACTTAATTTTTTAAAAAATAGAATTTATTTTTCAGAGAAGTTTTAGGTTGTCAGCAAAACTGAGCTAAAAATACTCTGGGCCTGCTAAACGACAATGATGACTGTAACAAAAAAAAATAGCCAGGTGTTATGGTGGGTGCCTGTAGTCCCAGCTACTTGGGAGGCTAAGGCAAGAGAATCACTTAAGCCCAAGAGTTTGGGGTTGCTGTGAGCTGTGATGCCACAGCACTCTACCAAGGGTGACATAGTTAGACTCTGTCTCAAAATAAATAAATACATAAATGCATAAACAAATACTAACAAGCACAATTCTTGGATCTTATGGTAAAAATATGTTTAGTTTTGTAAGAAATTGTCAAAGGAGTGGCTATACCATTTTGCATTCCTGCCAACAATGAATGAAAGCTCCTGTTGCTCCACATCTTTGTGGGCATTTGCCAGTGTTTTAGATTTTGGCTATTCTAGCAAGTGTGTAGTGATATCTCTTTGTTGTTTTTATTTGCATTTCCCTCGTGATATATAATTTGGATCATCTTTTCATGGGCTTGTTTGGCATTTTTATGTATCCTTTGGTGAGGTGGCTCTTCAGGTCTTTTGCTTATTTTTTAACTCTGTGTTTGTGCATACACAGCCTAAGTCATAGGAGGTGCAGGGCCTTATCTGAGGTGACAAGATACTTGAGGAGACTTTGTCCCTCCAGTCTCCTGATTCCAAGCCACTTGATCCCTTTCAATAAGGAAACTTCAATGGAGAAACTCCTTATGTCTTGATCTATGCCCTGGACCACAGGAGGAACAGGAAGAAAGCTATTATTCACTCATCAAACCTTTACAAGCCGGGCCCTGTGTAGGGCAGTTCAGGTGCAGAACTGCTTAGACGTGGCCTCAGTCTCTGAACACTTGCAGTATGTTGGACACAGAAGTGTCGGTCGGGGGAATCAGGGCTGGGGGTGGTCCCTATCAAATCCAGTCCTGGCTTTGGGTAAAAAGGGATGAAAGTACAAGTTATTTAAATAATCTACTAGATGATGAAGGACCAGACAGGATGAAACAGATGATAAGAGTAATCGGAGTCTAAGAACTGGAGCAATCACTGAGGGAAGTTTGGGAAGATGTGCAGAACAAGCATTTTGAGCCGGCCCTTCTGGGAGAAGGAGAATTTGAATGAAGCTCATCTCCCTTAGCAAAAGTAACATCACAGATATCGCCACATTAAACAGCATTAAACAGTACCCTGACTTTCCTTCCACATTTAGAATCCTTGTAACAATATTGGTTTCTTTGACATTCACTTTCAAGTACATATTACATTTTCATTAAACTTAAGTACTAAAGCCTATGTTTTCCTGTCTTCTCCTCTCGAATAAAGAAATTCCAGGAGTGAATTTGTCTTTTCTTTTAGTCTTGAGTTACTTCTTCAAGTAAGAACATAACTATTTGCTCATATTTTCCCTACAAAATTGAGATCCAGTAGGCAAGAAACATGATGGGAGGAGCTCTGAGTCCTCCAGGTCACAGAGAACAGAAAAAAGCTCTCTGGGGACCTGTCAGAGTCCTTTCTCCTGCAGAAGAAGCAACGAAAAGAGGTGGATCCTTGTTTTAAGAGACACTTCACCAAGAGGCCAGAGTTTCTGCAGACTGACTCCAAATCTTAGGGGCCGTCAAATACACATGGCATTCCCAAAGTTCCACATTTTCATCATGAAAAATTTTTAAAGTTCAAGAAAATGAAAAGACAAGCCACAGACTGGAAGAAAATAACGGCAAAACACTTAATCTGATAAACGGTTGGTATCCAAAATATAGAGAGACACTTAGCCTCAACAACAGGAAAACAACTCAACTAAAACATGAGCCAAAGATCTTAAGAGGCACCTCACTAAAGAATATATACAGAGGGAAAATAGGCATATGAAAAGATGCCCCACTTCGTAAGCCATCATAGAAGTGTAAATTAAGACAATGAGATATGATTATATGCCTATTAGACTAACCCAAATCCAAAATACTAATAGCACCAAACGCTGATGAGGGTGTGGAGCTACAGGAACTTTCATTCATCATCGGTGCACAGCTGTACAAAAAAATTCTCTTTCTTTATATTTTTACCCAGTAGGCTTTGTCCTATTTAAAAATTTTTTGTTAATTTTTTTTTTTTTTTTTTACTTTTTATACTTATTTTTTAAATATTAGCCTAGGCCTACATAGAGTCGATCATCAGATCTCTGACTTCGCCTTCCACCTCTGGTCTACTGAAAGGTCTTCAGGGCAATGACACTCACAAAGTTCTCATCTCCATATTAATAGCAATGCCTTTTTTTGGAATATTTTCTAAAGGACCTGCCTGAGGCAGTTTCTTTGTTTTGTTTTGTTTTGTTTTTTGGTAAGTAGAAGGAGTACACTCTAAAACAACAATTAAAAGTATAGTATAACAAATACTAAAGGATAGGAATTTTTGTGCTTTATGGCAATCTCAAGGGACTATGTGGTATGTGCAGCCTGTCAACAAAGATGTCATTATGCATTACATGACTGTACTTCCTTTATTACTGCATATATTCATATGTCTCTTTGTATAGAAATTAAGTTACAGATCTCACAATACTGCTCTTCTAAATATTTCAGTGTCTGCTAACAATATGAACATTGTCCTGCATAACCATAAGAAATATTTTAAAATATCTCAGCACTGGGGCAACACCTGTGGCTCAGTGGATAGGGTGCTGGCTCCATATACCAAGGGTGGCGGGTTCAAACCTGGCCCAGGTCAAACTGCAACAAAAAATAGCCTGGCATTCTGGCGGGCGCCTGTCGTCCCAGCTACTCGGGAGGCAAGAGAATCGCCTAAAACCAGGAGTTGGAGGTTGCTGTGAGCTGTGACGTCACAGTACTCTACCGAGGGCAATAAAGTGAGACTCTGTTTCTAAAATAATAATAATAATAATGATGATAAAATATCTCAGCGTGACCTAGTATCCAGTACACAATTAAATCCCCCCAGTTATGCCCCACGTCTTTCTTAGTTGTTCTTTTCTTTTGGAGCCTAGATCTAATCAAGTTTCTCTCCTTATGTCTGGTTATTATGGCTGTTTAGACTTTTAAAATATGTAATGTGCTACGTGCTCCAGTGGGTGGTTACGGTGCCAGCCACATCCACTGAGCTAGGTGGGTTCAAACTCGGCCCAGGACAGCTAAACAACAATGACAACTGCAACAAAAAAATAGCCGGGCCTTGTGGCAGGCACCTGTAGTCCCAGCTACTTGGGAGGCTGAGGCAAGAGAATTGTGTAAGCCCGAGAGCTGGAGGTTGCTGTGAGCTGTGATGCCATAGCACTCTACCGAGAGTGAAAGAGTGAGACTCTGTATCAAAAAATAAAAGTAAATCAATAAATAAAATATGTAATGGTTGACTTATGTTTTTGTACGTGACATTAACATTTTGTTCTTAATCCACTGTGTCGAGACATAATCTAAATAGAATAAAATGCAGTCACTTTAATAAATTATAGGTGTCCCTCGCCCTGAAATGCTCATCTGTACCCCTTGCTGTCATCTGCCTCTGCTCCTGGGGGGGGAACAAACATTTTTTTCTATTATCATATTGATTTTCTTTTTTCTTTTTTTTTTAAATTTATTTATTTTTATTGCTAAATCATAGCTGTGTACATTGGTGCAATCAAGGGGTATAATGTGCAGAATTCATATACAATCTGAAATATTCTCATCAAACTGTTCAACGTAGCCTTCATGGCATCATATTGATTTTCTGAAGAGATTGGCCAGTTTGTTCATAATTGTTTCCTTGTAATGTCATTAACTTGATACTCTAGCTATTGTATTTCCTGTGCACTGGAAGTTAGGTCTAAAGGCTTCGCAAGCTGCAGGTTTATACATGGAAAAAATACCTCATGGGTGATACCACATACTTCTTGTGGCCTCACATGGAAAGGCCATCACACAGGCTGTGCCCTTGTTAGGGGAGCTCAGTGTGTCCCCTTGACTGAGCTGCTGCCCACCAAGGCTTTTCTTTGTGGAAGTATCTTTTTCCCTGGAAATGAGCAAGTCATCCATGGGATGATACTACGGGAAGGAGCCAAGAGCCTGGCTCCCCACACCCATGCAGCCGATGGTTGTAAATTTTTTTCATGGCTCTTGCCTGAATCAATTATTTCTCAGGTGGTTGCAAAATGGTGGCTTTTAATTCTATTATTTCTTCTACCTTTATAACCTGTCATTCTTTGGTAAAAAGGAGCTTTCTGTCATGAACTTGGATGGGTCTATAGCTCCTAAAAAGACAGACTGTAAATGCTGATTTCTTTCCCTTTAATTACAATTACAAAAAATTTGAGCATCAGAAAAAGGAAAGAAAACAAACTACAATGGAATGTGAAATACTGAAAGATGAAAAACTCTTTTTGATTTAATTTTATTTTTGGATGCATAAGAAAAACATTACAAATGTTTAGATGCAAAGTTTTATGAATTGTACTGGTAATTCTTTCCTCCAGCTGCCACTTATTTAAATACTGCGTTTAGTGCGTGTGTGGAAGTCTGTACACGCTTGCTACATTCTCCCCGTCAGTGACCTGGTAGAAGAGAGGGAACCATTGAACTTGGAATCAGACAGTTGTGGGTTGAATCCTGGGTCTGCCACTTACTTGCTGGATAACTTTAGGAAATGCATAGCCATAGCTCTTCCTGCTAAAGTTAGAGTTCTGGCCAGGACTCGAGGCACCCTATGTGAAATGTCCTGCCCAGAGTGAGTGTGTGGTCAGCATCATGAATCATTCTGCCTCCTTGAAGAAGCCGGAATAGGGAAAGTGAGCTGCCTGAGCTGTTGAACCAACAGAGAACTGCAATCTTGCCCAAGAATGCAAAGTCACGATTCACTGCTGGCATATTGTTCCTTCATGTACTTTTTCTGATGTTTGTTGAATGGGGTCTTTATTGAGGGTAGCGTGATGTGGACTGCAAAGAGTGAAGGGGCAAACCTTCATGTGTATAGTTAACAGTGATCCTAACCCATCGGGCTGTGGAGGAGTTTCTTCTATCCTGGGACACTGACGCTGACTCCCATTCAGCTTCTCCCTAGAATTCTGAAGCTGGAAGGATGAGCAGTGGAGGGTGAGAAGGGGGCAGTGGGATTGATTAGAATGGACAAAGGCTACTGGCAAGATAGCTCTTTCAAGAGAACTACAGAGGAAAAGAGGAGGATTTTGTTTCAGCACAAACTTCAATAAGTAGTTACTATGAAAGAAACCACACTAACCATAAATGAAACAGCAAATGTATAAACAGAGCAGGAAATACATGCATTACAGGATGCAGATCTGTGTGCCAGAGTTGGTGTGAACAAACCCATTGGTGTGACTGGTGAGTAGATGCAACACCAGTAAAGGTGGACTCTGGATATGCTGTCCAATGAGGACACTTGCCAAATGGATCAGTTTTTTCTTAATTTCAGTTTCTGTCTTGATGAAAGTTTGTAACTTTTACACTGTTACAGAAGAATTCATTTGATTTATATGTCACAATTTGCATAGCTGATTTAATGTATTTTTTTCCTCCAAAATGCTGGGATTTAATGTCATTATTTCTCTACATTTGGAATTGTAAGCTCATAAAATGCATGTGCTCCAGCCAGGTGCAGTGGCTCATGCCTGTAATCCTAGCACTCTGGGAGGCTGAGGCAGTGGATCACTTGAGCTCAGGAAGTGATGTCTGAGGTCTCAGACATCACAAAGGTCTCTTTTCACAAAGTCTTGCTAATGAGTCCCAAGGAAAGGCCAGTCTTAGAGACCAACCCGAGCAAGAGTGAGACCCCATCTCTAAAAATAACCGGGCTTTGTGGCAGGCACCTGTAGTCCAAGCTACTGGGGAGGCTGAGGTAAGAGGATTGCTTGAGCCCAAGAGTTTGAGGTTGCTGTGAGCTATGATGCCATGGCACTCAACCCCAGGGTGACAAAGTGAGACTCTGTCTCAAAAAAAAAAGGGGGGGGGACTACTAAATGATATAAAAGGCAGATATTGTTCCAAATTATTAGGGAACTTCTTGATTTCAAAAATTCTTGGGCAAAGCAGAGTAACGAAACAATTTCAAAAATACATGGGATCATTTATTTTAGAGGCTTAGTAACTGATATAATTTCACCAAATCTATTGTAATGCTACGACCTGACAGGATTAAAAAACAAACAAACAAATAAACCAATAGTGCCCTAAGAAGATCTAAGAATGAAATAATGTTACAATATTCTTGGAACATTATTAAACAAGGTAAATTCAGGGTGCTAAATGAATTATATTAAAAATTGCCTTCTTAATATATTACAGGCATGTTTGTAACAGAATTATAATGTACTCATACACCAGACATTCTTCTCTTGAAATCTTGTCATTGGGAGATTGACAGCTAGACAGAGACTACTGGGCATCCCAGAGGGCCATATCAAGCATGGATAATTTTGGGTGTCAGCCCAATAAAAATGGACGTTGTGCCTTCAGCAGTAAATCTTTTTTAACAGGTTTGGAAGGGCTATCAGTACCATTGAAAGCTACTAAATTTCAGATGAGACCATTAAAGCCAAAAGGATTAGCTGCACGGGGGGTAAGAAGTAGCCTCTACCACTACCTGCAAGAAAAAGCTCACAATATACTTGGCCCTTGTTATCCATCGGTTCTACATCCATGGGTTCACCCAACCGAAGATCGAAAATATCTGGGAAAAGAATTAAATCTGTACAAATTATGAACAGACTCTTTTTCTTTTTGTTATTCCCTAAACAATATGGTATAACAACTACCCGAATAGTATTTACATTGTATTAGGCTTTATAAGAAATCAAGATAGCTTGGCACCTGTTGCTCACTGGTTAGAGCACGGGCCACATACACTGGGGCTGGCCTGGGCCTGCTAAACAACAATGACAACTACAACAAAAAAATAGACAGGCATTGTGGCGGGCACTTTTAGTCTCAGCTACTTGGGAGGCTGAGGCAAGAGAATTACTTAAGCCCAGGAGTTTGAGGTTGCTGTGAGCTGTTATGCCATAGCACTCTACCAAGGGTGACAGAGTAAGACTCTACACCCCCCCCCCAAAAAAAAGAGAAAAGAAATCAAGAGATGACTTGAAGTATATGATGAGATGTGTGTCAGTTATATGCAAATGCTATGCCATTTTATATCAGGGACAAGAGCATCCTTGGATTTTGGTATTCTGCAGGGATCCTAGAACTAATTCCCCATAGATTCACAGTGATGACTGTATTTCTGAAGAACTTCAATTTTTCAAAGGTCTCTTCTCACAGAGTCTTGTTAATGAGTCCTAAGGAAAGGCCAGTCTTGGTTTGGAAATGTCTTAGGAATAACATTATCAACTTTGGGACATGGTAATGAAGAAGGGGTTCCTCTAAGGTGGTCTTCTGCTCAGTGGTGATCCAGAAATTCATTTTACAGTTCTCTTGTTGATATCATTTTTGAAAATTAAATCATAACTTTGTACATTGATGCATTTATGGGGTTCAGGTTACTGCTTCAATAAACAATATGAAATGTTTACATGGAACTACTGTATATACTCGAGTATAAGCCGAGTTTTTGTGCTGAAAATTTGTGCCGAAAAACCCGAACTTGGCTTATACTCGGGTCATACAGGTTATTTGACTCAGTGCTTGCGCACCTAATCAAATGCACATAGTCTCTAGTCGTCTTCTGCCGTCTGCTTGAGGGGGCAGTGCTTCAGCTCAGTTCACAAGTCGCGGCTGAGCTGAAGAGGTAGGTGGCTGAACTGAACTGTATTCCACTGAACTATGTAACCCACCATATTTAATGGCACATTTAATTAAGTGAAAACCCCATTTAAGGCAGTAAAGTCTTGTAAATAAATGTTTATAAATCCTGAATCCTTATAATCAGGGGTTTTGGAGTATAAGGATTCAGAATTTTTAACCATTTATTTACAATGCTTTACTGTCTTAAACGGTTTATTCACTTTATTAAAGTTGCTATTGCATACTATGAGTTAATGTGGTATGTTTTATTTAACCTACTGATTCCTCAATTATTGTAATTGTTTTGGGTATATATTTTTATTTTTGAAATTTATCAGTGGCTGCTGTATTTTCCACCTCGGCTTATACTCGAGTCACTACGTTTTCCCAGTTTTTAGGGTAAAATTAAGGGGGTCAGCTTATACTCGGGTCGGCTTATACTAGAGTATATACGGTAGTATTATCAAAGAGAGATCTGCAGCACAATAGCCAAGATATAGAATCAACCTAAGGGTCCATCAAGAGATGAATGGAAAGGCCATTAGGGTTCTGGCTTACACTTATAATCCTAGCACTCTGGGAGGCTGAGGTGGGTGGATTGCCTGAGCATGGATTTGAGACCAGCCCGAGTAAGAGCAAGACCCCCATCTCTAAAAACAGCCAAGCATTGTGGGGGGTGCCTGTAGTGCCAGCTACTTAAGAGGCTGAGGTAAGAGAATTACTTCAGCTCAATACTTTGAGGTTGCTGTGAGCTACGACGACACAACACTCTACCACGGATGACAAATTCAGACTCTGTCTTGAAAAAATATATAAATAAATAAAATTTTTTAAAAAAAGAGATGAATGGAAAAACAAAATGTGGTGTATATGCCATGGAAAACTATGCATTCAGCCATGAAAAAGAACGAAATCCAGTCATTTGTAGCAACACGGATAAATCTGGAGGATATTTTGTTAAGTGAAATAAAGTATGCACAAAAAAATGTTCTCACTCATATGTGGAAACTAAGCTGATATTTTATTAAGTAGAGAATAGTCTAGTTGTAACTAGAGACTAGGAAAGATGGGGGAGAGGTTGGTTAATAGCTACAGAATTACATTTAGATAGGAAAAATAAGTTTTAGTGTTCTATAGCACTATAGCATAACTACAGACAATAATTTTATACTTTCAATAGCTAGAAGATTTTTAACAATCCTAACATTCAAAAATGATTTCAAGAAATGATAAATTATTTGCAGTGATGGGTATACTAATTATCCTAATTTGATCATTATACATTACATAAACATATTAAAATATTACACTGTGAACCATAAATGTGTATAATTATTATGTATCAATTAAAAATTAAAAAGATTTAGCAATGGGAGTATATAAATAACGATCATAACAGCCATATAATGAAATAGCATACAGTTCTTTAAGTAAATGGTCTAGAACTGTATTAGGCACTGGTTTTTATTTATTTATTTATTTATTTTCAGACAGAGTCTCAAGCTGCTGCCCTGGGTAGAGTGCTGTTGAATCATAGCCCACAGCAACCTCCAACCCCTGGGCTGAAGCGATCCTCTTGCCTCGGTTTTCCTACTTTCAGTAGAGACAAGGTCTTGCTTTTGCTCTGGCTGGTCTCGAACCCATGAGTTCAAGCAATCCACCAACCTCAGCCTCCCAGTGGTAGGATTACAGGTGTGAGCCACCACACTCTGCCTAGGCACTGGTTTTTAAAAGTAACCAAGTTACACTATAAAATCAAATAAGGATGTTGTTGAGTATGATTTCATTATGAAGATTCTGAGAGCTGAAAAGAAAATTAATTCTATATACTGGTAGAAGAATGGAAACAATGTGAAAGATTCTACATCAAATTTTTAATCATAAATTTTGTTGGATGATAGAATTCTCTAATCAGTTTTACTCTCTAAGATGGGGACTTTCTAAAAATTAAATGCAGAAACGTATTTCACCTTCAAAAATATACATAATTACCCATCAACTCATGAATGGATCAATAAATTGTGGTATATGTAAAAAAAATTATATACATAATTAAGGTTAAAAACAGAAAATCATCCAAATATAAAGAAAGAGAGAACGGAATCTTCTGGGGGCACATGTTTCATAATTACACACTTAAAGATAACAGTATTTAAAGATTTGAAAGTGTATATAACCACGTATTTGAGGATACATTATATGTAGTTACTTCTTACACAGAACTTACTTTTTTTATTTCAATACATCAAGGAATTCTCTCTTTATTATAAAAAGAGCTACAGTCCTATATCTAACAAGACAGTATTTAAGAGAGAAAGTGCTCTATCTAGTTCACCTTAACCAGCGCACTTTCCGCCAAACAAGGAAAGGCTATACCAGAATGCTAAGAGGAATTAACAACTGAAGTCAACTTTTCTGAGAAAGTAGTAGGTTTCTTTTTTTTCTTTTTTTTTTTTTAAGACAGGGTCTCGGCTCTGTCACCTAGACTGTAGTTTAGTGACTTGATCATAGTTAACTATAACCTTGAACTCCTGGGCTCAGAAAATGCTGGGATTACAGGGGTGAGCCACAGACTGCGTGAGCCCGGCCCAGTCGACTACTTTTAAAGAAAGAGAGGGGCACGCAGAAGTAAAGGAAGGGCAAACAAGTAAGGCCTTTGATTGTTCAAAATCCGGAGAAGCATTTACAGGCAAAAGTCGCGCGCACAGGGAGAGGTCTGGGACACCTGGGACTAAGCACCAGGAAACAAGATTCCCGGTGAACGAGTGACAGGAAAGCCAGGAGGGACGAGGGGTTCGGTCGAGAGCGACAAGACTCAGAGGAACAGCAGCCTGAGGTGTCCACACCCCAAGACAGCAGCGGGACGTGGGGGTTGCCTAGCGCTAGAAGGGGGCCGAGAGCTGAGGCAGAGAAGCCCGGGCCTTACCTTTGTGCTTCCGGAAGCAGGTCACCGAGCAACTGTAACAACACAGACAACAGGCAGCGTCAGCCCCAGAGGCCGAGCAGACCCTCCTGCAGCCCTCCAACTCCCGCCTGGCCTCCCAGCCCGGATACTCGCGCTCCCCCAGCCTCCATGACCTCTTCACTCACTAGGGCACGCGGCAGGCTGGGCAACGATATTTGGGCCTCTCCAAGCAGATGACGCAGACCACCGCGCTGCAATTGAGCGATGCCATGTCTCGCACCCAACAGGTCCCCAGCCCGCCCTCAGGAGCACGCCTCCAGCCGCCGGGCCCGGGGGCGCATTCTATTTCCGTTTCCTAAAGCAGGACCAATCAGCGCTCAGCACTTACTGGCAGACAAAAGCAATTGATTAATCCTATTCATTGTTCCAGTCCTCATAAGTAGAGCGTCGATTCACTCGATGAGCATCAGTTACCTGCGTCCTTCGCTGCCTTGGTCATGTCGTTATAAAACTTGTTATGTAGCCTTGTCCCTACCTTTACCTGACTGTGTCACTTGGGGAAGGTTATCACCACTCCCCATGTATGTTGCCTCCCGTGTAAAAAGAATGTGTGAGGCTACATTACTTTCCAGCTCGGAGTTTCTGAATCTTGCATGAACTTCTCAACTGCTTCCCTCTGTTAAGAAGTACGGACACTGGCCCAAGCAGAATCGGCTGGCTCACTTGGCACACAGGACCCTACCCTCCCCAGACTAGCCTTTTTTTTTTTTTTTTATTAAGAGAGGGAGTCTTTCTGTGTCGCCAGGCTGGAGTGCAGTGGCTATTCACAGGTGCGATCATAGCGTACTGCAGCCTCAACCACCTGGGGGCAAGCGATCCTCTTCCTCATCCTCCTGAGTAACTGGGACTACAGGCACGCGCCACCACACCGGACTGACAGCCTCTGCCATTTTTCATAGAGAAAAGAAAGATGAGGCTTGGCCATCGACAAATGTTTGTTGAACTCCAACTGAGAACCCTGTAGCGTCCAGGTCCCCAGAGAATAGTAGACTTGGTCTCCTCCTCCTGGGAACCTACGGCTTAGAGTGAAGACAAGAAAAGGAACTGGGGAGGCAGGAAATTTGCTCTTAGGGTGGAGCTGGTGCTGCCTGCACTTGCAGGACCCTCAGGGTGAGTGCTCCTTAAATTTTGCCCTCTAGGCTCCTTGCTTACCTCCCTCTAGTCCCAGACCTGGAGGAGTAGATTGACCAGGAAGCAGAAGAGTGACCTCTGGTCCAAAGACAGGGGCACTGGGCAGTTGAGATTGGAGAGATGCCCTATTACTGGCCTTGAATGCCATCACAGACTTTAGGTATACACAAAGTAATGTTCTTTAGGAAGCTTACGCCTCCTGGCAGAATAGAAAGATGGATATGACTCCAAGCCCAGCAACTAGATGTCCACACTCATGCGGCCGCCCTTAGCAGCACCTTGGGTCTCTCTGGACTCCGACGAGACCCTTCCTAGCAGCCACCTAGGGCTGCCTCGCGCCTTCTCATCGTCAGCTTGAGGCGCAGTGCGGGACCTGGATAGAGTTGAGGTACCGTAGTAACCCTGGCAGGCGCTGTCCAGCGCATTTGAGTCTAACCCGAGTCCCAGCGCCGCCAGAGGGCGCTCCAGATCAAGACCGGCCCTGGTGCGGCGCGCACTGTGGCTGGATTCCAGCCCAGCCCACAGCCCACCTTGCACCAGAAGCTAAGCTGTCCGTCCCGGAGAGGAAGGGCAAGTATAGGCACTGGCCAGCATCTCGGACATCCCCAAGTGATGGAAAAGAGCGTGTTGAGTGGGAGGGCAAAATGGGCGGCTGGATGGGTACCTATCGCGGGCTCCAAATGCTACCGCCCTGGGAGGGTGGAGTTCCCGCTGGAAGCTGGTCACCTGCAGCTTGGTGAAAGTTTAACTCTACTTCGAGAGCTTTTGGGTTACTAAGTTGGGCAAGATCCACTGCCTCATACCTTCCTTTCCTGCCGTGATGGAGCAAGCAAATCAATGTAATACCCCCACACGTGCCACCTGTTGCCCTCATCAGGCCTGGGATGGATAAGGTTGAGCCCTGCTATATCTCAGCTTCTTTCTGAAGCTTAACGCCTTGATTCCTCCCCAGGTCATGAGGGAGCCAGGGCCAGCAATGGAAGAAGTTAAATGGCCACGATGGGCTCTTTAGGGGACTACTGCCATGTTTTCACCAGCTTGCCTCCATTCCCCCTATGGTGTCTAAGGGAGAATAGTTCAAATGTTAAAGTGAGGTTGCAAGTGCTAGTCAAAGGAAGGAAGCCTAAGGTTCCAAGTTTTCAACTCTCTGCAGTTTATTTGATAGTCATGAAATTATATCCATCTGCCAACTCTAGACAATGACAGTATGATCTACAGTCAGGAAGAACTTCTAAACTATAAAAGGTGTAGAGAGTGATTGCATTCTCCACAGTCCCAGAAATGTTGGGAGAGCACAGACAATAGGGTCATCACTGTTTCCTGAACACAACCCACCACCCAACAACCCCACATTTTTGTTTTTCTCACACTCTCTCCCGCTTGCAAACCCACACAGACTTTCCACCTCACATTCCCCAGGGCACACAGAAATCAAAGGCGTCAGACTGCCCATAGATTCTCCAAGAAGCCACTAAAGATCCCAAATGAGCCAAGCAGGCTTTTCACAAACCTCTTACCTCATCTCCACCTCCCACAAGGCAAAGACCTATAGGAACTCTGCTCTGCCCAACTTTTTACTTTGCTATCCCTTAAAAATGAAGACAAAATAAAGACTTTTTAGACAAACAAAACCATGAGAATTCTTCACTATCAGATCTATATACTACAAGGAATGTTAAAGAAAGTTGTTAAGACAAAAGGAAAATGATATGAGATGGAAATCTGCATCTACACAAAAGAGCACCAGAAATTATGATCGTATAGGCAAATTAGGAAAAGAAATTCCATTTTTCAATTTCTTTAAGTGATAATTGTTTAAAGCAAACACAACAGTACATCGTGGGGTTTGTAGCACATATACAATTAAACATATGAAAATAATAAGGCTGAGTACAGTGGCTCATCCTTGTAATCCCAGTACTCTGGGAGGCTGAGGCAGGTGGAATGCTTGAGGTCAGGAATTGGAGACCAGCCTGAGCAAGAGCAAGACCCCATCTCTAAAATTAGCCAGGCATTGTGGGTGCCTGTAGTCCCAGCTACTGGGGAGGCTGAGGCAGAAAATCACTTGAAAAGAGTTTGAGGTTCCTGTGAGCTATGAGGCCATGGTACTCTACCAACGGTGACAAAGTGAAACTCTGTTTCAAAAAAAAGAAAATAATAATAATAGTGGAAGGCAGGTTCGTGGTGGCTCATGCCTGTAATACTAACACTCTGGAGGACTGAGGTGGGTGGATTGAGTGAGCTCACAGGTTCCAGACCAGCCTGAGCCAGAGTGAGACTTCGTCTCTATAAATACCCAGGTGTTGTGGCAGGCGCCTGTAGTCCCAGCTACTTGGGAGGCTGAGGCAAGAGAATCCCTTAAGCCCAAGAGTTTGAGGTTGCTATAAGGCTATGACACCACAGCAATCTACTAAGAGTGACAAAGTGAGACTCTGTTTCAAAAATAATACTAATATTAATGATAATGAAGGTAAAATGGCATCAGAAGATACTCGAGCCCAAAGAAGACAGGAAAAGAGGGAGAAAGAACAAGAAAAGGAGATAAATGAAAAGAAATAGCAAGATGATACACTTAAACTCATCTATATCAACAAATTAAATGTAAATGTTTTCTAAACACCTAATTAAAAGATAGGTATTATCATATTGTATGAAAAAGCAAGAAAACCAGCTTCTATATGCAAGAAATCCATGTTAAGTATAAAGAAATAGGCAGGTTAAAAGTTAAAATATGGGAAAATATATACCAGGCAAATGATAATCAAAAGAAAGCTGGAGTAGTTACATTACCCGAGGACAAAAGATTTCAAAACAAGGAACATTACAAAGATGAAGAGGAACAATTTGTAAAGATAAAAGTATCAATTCATCAAGTAAGCATAACTATCCCAAATATGTAGGTGTCAGCAACAATTTTAAAATACAAAAAACAGGTATACCTACAGGGAGGAATAGATAAATCCACAATTATGGTTGGAGATTCCTCTCTCAGTAATTGAGGGAAATGGTAGAGGGAAAATTAGTAAGAATATAAATGACTCATGTCATAAATCAACTCATGTGAACCAGTTAACATTTATAGACAACTCCACCCAAGAATATGAGGAAATACATTATTTTCAAGTACATGCTGAACATTCCCCCAAATAGACTATAAATAGGACCATAACATGTAACAAAATTTCAACAAAGATTGAAACTATACAGAGTATATTCTTTACATACAAAAAAATTAAATTAGAAATCAATATAAGAAATAGTTCTGGAAAATACCCAAATACTTGAAAAAGAAAAAATATGCTTCAAAAAATAGATAGGCTCAGCTCAGCGCCTGTGGTTCAAGTGGCTAAGGTGCCAGCCACATACACCTGAGCTGGCGGGTTCGAATCCAGCCTGGGCCCGCCAAAACAACAATGATGGCTGCAACCAAAAAATAGCCGGTGTTGTGGCTGGTGCCTGTAGTCCCAGCTACTTGGGAGGTGGAGGCAGGAGAATCACTTGAGCCCAGGAGTTGGAGGTTGCTGTGAGCTGTGATGCCCAGGCACTCTACTCAGGGTGACAGCTTGAGGCTTTGTCTCAAAAAAAAAAAAAAAAGATAGGCTCAGCAAGGCATGATGGTGCACACCTGTAGTCCAAGCTACTGTGGAGACTGAAGTGACGATTGCTTGAGCCCAAGAATTTGAGGCCAAGCTGGGCAATATAATGAGACCCTATCTCTTAAAAAAGCAACAAAATAAAAATTAAAAACAATAAAATAAGGCTGGGCATGGTGGCTCATGCCTGCAATCCTAGCACTCTGGGAGTCTGAGGTGGATGGATTGCTTGAGCTCATGAGTTTGAGACCAGCCTGAGCAAAAGTGAGACCTAATCTCTACTAAAAATAGAAAATCTGAGGCAAGAGGATCACTTGAGCCCAAGAGTTTGAGGTTGCTGTGAGCCATGATGCCACAGCACTCTACCGAGGGTGATAGCTTGAGAATCTATCTAAAAAAAAAATAATAATGGCAGCACCCATAGCTCAGTGGGTAGGGCATCAGCCACATACACCAAGGCTGGCGGGTTCAAACCCAGCCCGGCCAGCTAAAATCAACAATGACAGCTGCAATGAAAAAAATGGCCGGGCGTTGTGGCGGACACCTGTAGTCCCAGCTACTTGGGAGGCTGAGGCAAGAGAATCGCTTAAGCCCAAGAGTTGGAGGTTGCTGTGAGCTGTGACGCCACGGCACTCTACCCAGGGCGACACAGTGAGACTCTGTCTCAAAATAAATAAATAAATAATGTATAGACCAAAGAGGAAATTGCGAAGGAAATTTTAAAAATACTATTTAACTGAGAAAAATGCCAACATTTGTGGGACAGAGATGAAGTTGACAGCATCAAGTGCCTAGTTGTTCTCCACCAGGAACGAGCCCACCCCAAGACATTTGGCGTTGTCTGAAGACAGTTTGGGTTGTCACAACAGGGGAAGGGTACCACTGATATCTAGTGGTTACAGCCCAGAGATGCTGCTAGACAGCCTATAATACAAACGACAGCCTCCCCAACAAAGAACTGTCTAGCCTCAAGTATCAACAGTGCTGATGTTGAGAAACATGCCAAATTATTGACAGAAAAAAAATTTAAAATCTCACATAAATGATTTAAGCTCCCTCATTAAGAGACTAGCAAAAGAAAAACAAATTAAACGCAAAGTAAGCCGAAGGGAGAAAAAAATACAACCAAAAGCAGAAATCAATGAAACAGAAAATTGATAAAACCAAAAACTAATTCTTTAGGGGAAAAAAAATCAGTAAAATTGAGGAATCTCTAGCCAGGCTGATGAAGAAGAAAGTGAGGAGAGGAGAGGAGAAAGAAGAAGGGATATGGATCAAATGATTCAGTATTAAGATGTCTGTTCTGTCCAAATTGACACATAGAAAAATGCAATCCATATCAAATTCCCAGAAAGCTTCTCTGTTGAAACTGGCCAGATGACTATAAAATTGAAAGGAAATGCAAAGTCTCTAGAATAATAAAAAAAAAAAAAAAATTTAAGAAAAAGCTGGAGAATTAACACTATCTGATTTCAAGAATCAATCTTTCTCTCTCTTTCTCTCTTCCTTCCTTGCCTTCCTTCCCTTCCCCTCTCTTTCTCCCTCCTCCCTCCCTCCCTTCCTTCCTTTCCACAGAATCTTATTCTTTTGCCACAGAGTAAGTCAGTCCCCTGGCATCCTAGCTCACAGAAACTTCAAATTCCTGGGCTCAAGTGATCCTCCTGCCTTAGCTTCCCCAGTAACTGGGGCTATAGGTGCCTGCCACCATGCCCAGCTAGTCTTTCTATTTTTTTAGTAGAGACAGGCTCTTGCTCACGCTCTTGCTCAGGTTGGTCTTGAACTACCAAGCTCAAACAAGCCACCCTCCTCAGCCTCCCAGAGTGCTCAGATTACAGGAGTAAGCCACTACTAGCAGCCCTCAAGACTTTCAATAGAGTAAAATGAATAAGACAGTATTTTTTTTTGGGGGGGGACAGAGTCTCACTTTGTCACTTGGTAGGGTGCCATAGTGTTATAGCTCACAGCAATCTCAAACTACTGAGCTCAAGTGACCCTCTATGCCTCAGTTTTTCATTTTTAGTAGAGACAGGTTCTCACTCTTGCTTAGGCTGGACTCAGACTCCTGAGTTCAAGCCATCCACCAGCCTTGGCCTCCTAGAGTGCTACAATTACTGGTGTGAGCCACCACACCTGGCCTAAGACAGCATTTTATTGTTGTATGAATAGACGTAATAAAAAAATGAAACATAGTGGAACACAGAAATAGACTCTCACCTGTATGGTCAATTCTTTTCAACAAAAAAGCCAAGGTAATTTGATAGTTGCTTCAACAAAAGATGATTGAAAAATTAGACTTCTCTACGCCAGTCATAGTGGTACAGGATTACCCTGTTAAGAGCCAAACAGTGACTCCCATTTTCTAGGCCTTAGTAAACAGGTGTTTTTTTTTTGTTTGTTTGTTTGTTTGTTTGTTTTTTCCTCCAAACTGTACTCTCTGAATACAAGAAATTTAGGAGAAAAGCAGTTGGTCAGTGTTTCAGGTAGGCAGGTCCCTCCTGAGGTGGGAAGCTCAACCCCTGCTGCTTTGCCTGGAGCTAGAAGAACTGCCTCCATTTGTTAGTATGCTTATTCACTAATCTACACTGGGAAGATGTTTTTTGTCTGCCAGCTCCTGTCCAGGTATGGTTTTTACTCCCAAGACGCCCTGTTTACAAACAGCATATAACCCCCCCTAGATAAAAACTCACTTAGGACTTCCCGCTTGGGTCTCCCCCTCTACTGCTAGAGGTTCTGTCGCCTTTCATTGCTTCTATATTCATTTCTGTCAACAACTGGCTGCAGAAAGAAATTCTGCCAACATATTTTTGGGGGGCTCGTCCAGGATTGGAGATCTGTGGTAAGCAATGGTACCTACCACTGTTTAACTCTATCCTGTTCTTTTCCATAGTCATGATAATGGAGACTTAAAATTTTCACATTCATCAGCCCCAAAAGCTCTTACAGCAGCTGCTGAGCTTTATGTCACAGGTCACAGGCTACTGGGAGAGGAATCTTTGAATCCCCCTTGGCTCCAATAAGGAGTACAACTCCTGGGAAGGTTGAAGCTCTCTCTGTGAAGGGAGCAGGCAGAGAAGCTCGAGGGAATGTTGGAAGGCTTCTGAACCCATTCTCTTTCCCCTGTCTTTCTCTGGTTGAGAGCCAAAGAGTAAGCAGAAGCAGTATGCAGTGGTCCTGGCATCCCCAGCAATGGTTGTGGCCCTATGGCACTGGGGAGTCCTCTGGAAAAATTCCTCTAATTGTGTACTCCCAGCTCTTTTGCTGTCGGCCTATAAGCCTCCTCTTTTGCTTATCTCTACAGACCTCTACTCTCTCCTTGTGGTTTATGTGCTTCGTCTGGTAATAACTACGTGTCAGTAGTGTCGGTAAGAGACCGCTTCGTGTATTTGGTTAAGTTTGTACTGGCTCTTTCTAGTGTTTTTCAGATGCTATAAATGTGTTTTAAGGGGTCCTCTTTGTTGCCTTTTCTTCCAAAGTTAAATTCAATTGACCTTTCTGTGTGTTTGCAAAAGAAGCTGAACTGTCTTATGGTTAGAAAAATGAGAGCCTTAAAAACTTAGATCTAGGGCAGCATCTGTGGCTCAAGGGGTTAGGGGACTGGCACCATATTTCAGAGGTGGTGGGTTCAAACCTGGCCCTGGCCAAAAATTGAAAAAACAAAAAAAAATCAGAACTGAAGACAAAGGGCAAATGACTCCCCCACAAGGCTTCCGTGGGCGACCAGGAGCCTGCATGGGGTAGCCTGGGGAAACTGCCTGAGGCAGGAGTGAACCTGTAGGGAATAACCCCACAAACTAATTAAAAGATGCTCATCCCGGAACCACATGTAAAAGCTAATCACTCAGTGTTCTGAGCCCTCTCAGAAGTTTTAGATTTCCAGAGAGAGAAGCTGGGATACACAAGATGGTGGAACCAGCTCAGTGGGCAATGCCCGGAAAAGCTGTTCCCATAAACATCACATCTTAAACCCTAAGTTACACTTAAGCCCTTTCTTGTAAAACAGAAAATTTAAAAAAAAAAAGAAAGAAAAAGAATAAAGAAAGGCAAAGAAAATGACCCTGGGTGTTCTTCTATCCAATTTCATTTGTCTGTCATAGGCCAGGCAAGGCGGCTCACAAATCCTACCACTCTGGGAGGCTGAGGCAGGAGGATCGCTTGAGCACACCAGTTTGAGACCAGCCTGAGCAAGAGCGAGATCCTGTCTCTACTAAAAATGAAAAACTGAGGCAAGAGAATGACTTGAGCCTAAGAGTTTGAGGTTTCTGTAAGCTATGATGCCACGGCACTCGACAGAGGGCAACACAGTGAGACTCTGCCTCAAAAAACAATAATGATAATTTGTCTGTCATGTACACAGAATAGTTCAAAGGCATGCCAGGCTTTTCTAAGACTTCAGCTAGTTGTGACTAATTCTAATGCAAAAATTTTAAAATGTCTCTCAAACCCATTTCTCTTCACCCTGATTTTTACTGAGTTTGACTATTGCTGCCTAGCTGAGCTTGCAGGAAGAAAGGTGGACAGAAAACATAGCTCTTAAGACCTGCCCAAGATGAAAAGAAAATGTTTATCTTCCTTTGTAACTGGGAATTTGGAAAAAGCCTATAAAGATTGTCAATTAAAGTTTAAAGATTACATATACCCAGAGGCACAATACAGGCTTTAAAAACAAACAAAAAAAAAAAACAAAACAAAACAGAAAGAGCACTCAGCTCAATCATATTCAAGTAATCTCCAAGGCAGGGCTCATCCCCGCTTTGATTGACAGGTATATACTCAATGGCAGGTGCAGAAAGGGGTGGAACTTTCATCAGGTGGGAGCAACTCCAGGTTCTGAGCAATTAGCAGTCCATGCTGCCAGCTGTAATAAGCACATAAGAGCCCATGGGTGCAGAGCACTACACTGGTAATTGTGGTTAAATCCAGACAAATGTGTGGGCTGGGGAGACCACACGACCACGCTCTTCAGGAATTTTCCCCAGACATTGGAAGGATGCTTCCTTTTGTTTGGCAGAAGGCTTCCTGGGTTGGTCAAGGGCTCACTTTGATGACCCAGGAACACAGAGGGTGGGACTCATTAAGGCTAGACATCTGTTCTTTCCCACTAATGGGTAACATAATGCCCTGCTGAGCTGTATCCTGAAGCGTTGGGATATATTTGACCACAGGATGCTGAGAAAAGAACATGATTTTCTTCTACACCCAGGCCTGGCCTCAGTATCAACTCCAATGGTGAATAATGGTCACTCAAGGGCACCCTAAGTTATAACCCCATTTTTTGGTTAGATCTTTGCTGTAAAAAGAGAGAAAATGGTACAAGCTTTCTTTTATCTCAGAGACAACCCCCAGCTGTGTAAAACCTGTCAGATAGATCCAACTCTCCTGGCCACAGTAGCTTCTCCAAATGGCCAGCGATTCCCAGGAGAGACGTGTCACCACCTAATTCAGGCCTGCCAGTCCCTCCTCCCATAGCTTCCTCGGTGCCTCTAGAAAAACCCAAGGAGACTATTCTAGGAGTTTCCTCTTGTCCCATTGAGACCCCCAGAAAGCAACTGTATCCTTCTTTGTGACCTCTGGTCAAGACTGCGATTGGTGAGAGGGGAAATTTGCAAGTATTCACTCCATTTTCTTTGGATGATTTAAAACAAATGAAGGTTCACTTAGGAAACTTCTCTGATGACCCAGGTAAATATATAGATGTTCTCCAAGGGTTAGGATAGAGCTTTGACCTCTCTTGGAAAGTTGTGATGCTACTGCTAGGTCAAACTTTAAATGAGAAGAATGTAGTCTTAGATGAGGCTAAAAAGTGGGGTGATTTGTGGTTCACACCCAATACTGACAGTAGTATGTCTTCTGAAGAAAGAGACAGATATCCCACAGGAAGACGAGCATTTCCCTTTGAGGATCCTGGATGGGACCCCAAGAAACAAGGCGATTGGCAGTGTAAACATTTTCTAGCGTGTATCCTGGAAGGTTTATGCTGATCCAGGAAAAAGCCCTATAAATTAAGTTTTCTATTCACCAGAAACAGAATGAAAGTCCCTTAATCTTTCTTGAACAGCTTAGGGAGCCACTGAAGAAACACAGTCAGTTGACACCTGACTCCTCAGAGGGCCAAACTATTTTAAAAGATAAATTTATCATTCAAGCAGCCCCAGGCATTAGGAGCAAACTTCAAAAATAGGTTCTAGGCCTTAATCATAATCTGGAAAACCTCCTTAAAACAGCCACAGGGGTCTTTTATCATCAAGATCAGAAGGAAAAGGAAGAAACAAGGGATAAGAAAAGGATGACAGCTCTAGCAGTGGCTCTCTGACAGGCACCATTCAGGGGCAGGGGAAGCCAGAGGAGCTAAGAACGAATGCTTTCAATGTGGCCAAACCAGCCACGTTAAGAAAGATTGCCCCAGGCAGCCCTGCCTGTCAGGCTCCTGTCCGGAATGTAGGGCAGCCTGGAGGGCAGCCTGTCCCTAGAAGCAGAGGCCTCCAGGAACAGTGACATCATTCCCTCCTCCCCCAGCTGGACTAAGGATGCCCAGGGCAGTCTTTCATGACTCCAACTTATGCCATCACTCCTCAAAAGCCCTATGTCTATCTAATTGTGGAGGGCCGGAAGATAAAATTTCTCCTGCATACTAAAGCCACCTTTTCTGTACTCCCCTCTAACCCTGGTCTTCTATCCTCAAATCTGTGACTATACAGGGAGTGTCTGGAAAGCTGGTTAACAAATTTTTCTCTCACCCTTTAAGCTGCAACTGGGGAGACTGACTTCTCTAATTCCTGCCTAATCATGTCTAAAAGTCCTATTCCTCTTTTGGGAAGAGAGATACTAATTAAAGCAGATACTAATTAAATACTAATTAAATTATATAAATACGAGACATGATCCCTTATTAGAGACAGATATTAACCCAGAAGTCTGGGCTACTGACGGACAGGTGAGAAGAGCAAAATATGCGCAGCCAGTCCAAATTAAGTTAAAGAATCCCACCATCTATCTCCATTAAAGACAATATCCTCTAAAACAGCGATTCTCAACCTGTGGGTCACGACCCACAGGAACTGTATAAAAGGGCCGCAGCACTAGAAAGTTTGAGAACCACTGCTCTAAGAGCAAAAACTAATAGCCAGCTGCAGTGGCTCACACATATAATCCTAGCACTCTGGGAGGCCAAGGGGGTGGATTGCCTGAGTTTAGGAGTTTGAGACCAGCTTGAGCCAGAGCAAGACCTTATCTCTATTAAAAATAGGAAGAAAAAAAAAAAAAAAACTAGCTGGGCATTGTGGCAGGTGCCTGTAGTCCCAGCTACTTTGGAGGCTGAGGCAAGAGACCAAGACTTTGAGCCCACGAGTTTGAAGTTGCTATGAGCTATGACACCAAGGCAGTCTACCTAGGGTGACAAAGTGAGACTCTGTCTCAAAATACATACATACATACATGCATAAAAGCAGAAGCTAAGACTGGGCTAATATCCATAATACAGAATCTAAAGTGACAGAAATCATTAATACCCTGCAACAATCCATATAACACTCCTATTCTAGGAGTGCCAAATTCAAACAGGACTTGGAGGCTAGTGCAAGACCTCCCCATAATAAATGAAGTAGTCATTCCTTTCCCAATCTGTATACTTTATTATCTCAAATCCCTGAAAAGCCACCTGTTTCACAGTCCTAGATTTAAAAGACGCATTTTTTTGCATTCCCAATACCTTTTTCTTTTGAAGACCTCTCTGACTCCAACACCCAGCTTACCTGGACCTTGGTCCCTCAGAGATTTAGGGACAGCCCTCACTTGTTTGGACAAGCCTTAGCCCAGGACTTGTCACTTCTCATATCTCACAGCAACTCTCATTCAATATGCAGACCTTTTGTTGTGAACTCCACATCCAGAGGAATGCCACAAAGCTACCCAAGCTCTATCAAACTTTCTGGCTAATTGTAGATATAAAGTTTCCAAGGCTAAAGTCCAATTATGTGTGCCTGAAGTGCACTATTTGTGTCTCCAGCTTTCACAGGGAGGCCTTAATCAAAGAAAAAATAGAGCCAATATTGGCTCACGGTCGACTTTAAACTCTCAGACAGCTTCAAGGCTTCTTAGGAATTACAGCTTTCTCAGACTTTGAATTCCTTGATATAGTAAAATAACTAGACCACTCTATTCTTTAATTTAAAATGCTCAAAAGGTGTGTTTAATCACTCTGGAAGGGAAACCAGAAAGAGATAAGGCATTCCAACAGTTGAAAAATGGTCTTTTCTGGGCCCCTACTTTAAGTTTTCCTACTGGACAACAATTTAATCTGTATGTTACAGAATGGAGTGGAATTGCCCTAGGGGTCTTGACCCAACACCAGGGTCCATTTTTACAACCTGTAGCTTATCTTAGTAAAGAAATAGACACTGTGGCCAAGGGATGGCCACACTGCTTTTGAGTTGTAGCAACTGAGGCCCTCTTAACCCCGGAGGCAACTAAGCTAACTTTGGAAAGAGACCTAATTAATTATACCTCTCATGACCTCACTGGACTTTTAAAATTCAAAAGGCAATCTTCGGCTGTCAGACAGCCGCCTCCTTAAATATCAAGGATATTTGTTAATACCTCAGAGATTTGGTTGTAGCCTAATTGACTTATTATATAGGTGGCTTTTTTTTTTTTTTTGCAGTTTTTGGCCAGGGCTGGGTTTGAACCCGCCACCTCTGGTATATGGGGCCAGCGCCTTACTCCTTTGAGTCACAGGAGCCACCCAGGAGACCTTTTTAAACTAACAATTATTATAAGACCAAGAGACTACAGAATTAGTAAAACCTATTACTTCTCTGGCTAAATTTCAACATATCCTTAAGAATCTCCCAACTCCATTTTCACATTCAACACTCAAAGAAATTTACTCTCCTGGAAATCTGGTTACAATCAAAGCTCTTCCCTCCAATTCACCTTCCTTCACCCCAAGTTGGGAGGGTCCTTTCCCAGTAATTTTACCTTCTCCTATAGCTGTTAAAGTTACTGGAATAAGATTCCTGGATACATCATTCATGAGTAAAGCCCTGGGACTCACTACTTCCTACAGAAACAATCAATGAAGAAAATCAATTATAGTCTACCTACACTTCTGAGCCTACAGAAAATTTGAAGTTATTATTTAGAAACCAGAAAGAAAAGTGTTAACGTTCTTTTTCTTGGAATTGCTAGCTTTGCTGTTTCCAACCTGGCACTAATAATCCTTTGTCTTTTAACTGCTCCTTTAAATTCTATTGATATAATCACCCACCTCCTCTCACTCTTTTGCCCTTGCTAACCAAATTTATGTTTTCCAGAGATGACAGTCATCAGGCCACAAACAACAATAATGGTTCCAGTCCAAGACCCTCTTCTATTGCAGACGCCTGGATCACTGTCCTCTGAAGATCCCCTAACTGCCTGTCTTGGGACACCTGACCTCCCTGTTTACAAACAGCATATAAACCCCTAGACAAAAGACTCACGTGTGACTTCCCACTTGGGTCTCCCCTCTACTGCCAGAGGTTCTGGTGCCTTTCATTCCTTCTATATTCCTTTCTGTCTAATAAATTCTCTTCTATCACTGATCTGTGTAGTCCATGGATTCATTCTTCAAATCTTTAACATCAGGGACTGTCAACAATAGACAATAGATGTTGTGATACTGGTAGAGTAAAGGTTACTTTGATAATAATGTTTCCTTTGACAATTCCCTTAGATATTTTGTTAAAGTGAAAATTACCTTTATTTTGTTTAAACACTTTTCATTGTTAATAGAGGGAAGACTACTTTGATGTTGTTTTCTGTCAGATAAGGTTAAAATTGTCTAGGTTTATTTCCTGGTATTTCCATTATAAAAATTATCAGAACTGTAACTGGGGCAGAACAGAATTGAGAGGCTACTCTTGCTATTCTCCAGAATCGCTGCCCTTCTGATAATAAAGCTTGTTTGGACCTAAACCCTGGCTCGGCATATTGGCTGGACAGTAACAGGTGGCTGGACCCTATTCATCGATAACAAAAGGAGGTGGCGGGAGGTTGCTGGCTGAGAAGTAGGAGGATATTTTCAGAGTGCTGGACAAGTTCTGTGATGGCTTTAAGGCTGGAAAAATGCCAAGTAATACCCTAAACACAACAGTGATACTCCCCTTGGCCCTTTCACTGCTTAAAATAAGGAGTTTAAGGTTCTCTTTTTGGACAACTGAGTTAAACACTAGCCAGATCAGGCAACTGCATTTGCAATGAATGGAAGTAAAACTGTCTTCTTGAGACAGAAACAAAGGTGATACCTAATGGCACTTAAGTGTTAAACTTTAATCATTCACCACACCAAAGAAAATTCTTTTTAATCGTTTGCAGATGAAAGTTGAATGTGGCAGATAAAGACAATTAAAAAATAAAATTCCGACTAAAGCCAAGTGTAGCAATGAAAAAGTTAGGGACGGGTGGCGCCTGTGGCTCAGTGAGTAGGGCGCCGGCCCCATATGCCGAGGGTGGCGGGTTCAAACCCAGCCCCGGCCGAACTGCAACCAAAAAGTAGCTGGGTGTTGTGGCGGGCGCCTGTAGTCCCAGCTGCTCGGGACGCTGAGGCAGGAGAATCCCAAGAGCTGGAGGTTGCTGTGAGTCCTGTGACGTCACGGCACTCCATCGAGGGCGGTAAAGTGAGACTCTGTCTCTACAAAAAAAAAGAAAGAAAAGAAAAAGAAAAAAGAAAAAGTTAGGGACATGGGGTGGCACCTGTGGCTCAGTGATTAGGGCACCGACCCCGTATATCGAGAGTGGTGGGTTCAAATCCAGCCCCGGCCAAACTGCAACAAAAAATAGGCAGGCGTTGTGGTGGGTGCTTGTAGTGCCATCTACTGGGGAGGCTGAGGCAGGAGAATCACCTAAGCCCAGGAGCTGAAGGTTGCTGTGAGCTGTGACGGCACAGTACTCTACCAAGGGCAATAAAGTGAGACTCTGTCTCTACAAAAAAAAAAAAAAAAGAAAGAAAGAAAAAATTAGGGACTTTTCTTTTTCTGATGGCTGTGGGCGTAGTGGGAGGAGGGACTCTGCGGTGTCCTCTCCTTTGGTGCCCTAAGCACACATTTATTTGGCTTAACGATTAACCGGTGCTGGGAGGCTTGAATGTTTTTATGAGGCCTCTCAAGTCCATAGGCTTAGCCCTAGAAATGCATGTCCACATTTGGAGATTAGGTTCCTCCTTCCTGATTTTCTTCCTGATTTACTGCACGTAAGGCACAGCTTTAGAATCAGACCTGGCTTCATAGTCAGCCTCTGACACTTTCTTGCTTTGATGAGTTTCTTTCCTTTTTTTTTTTTCTTTAGAGACAGAGTCTCCCTGGGTAGAATGCCCTGGCATCATAGCTTACAGCAAGCTCCAACTCGGGCTCAAGCAATCATCTTGCCTCAGTTTTTCTATTTTTTAGTAGCGACAGAGGGGTCTTGCTTTTTGCTCAGGCTGGTCTCAAACTTGTGAGCTCAAGCAATCCACCTGCCTTGGCCTCCCAGAGTGCTAGGATTACAGGCACGAGCCACTGCGCCGGGTATCATCATTTTGAGCCACTACGTCCCGCCTAAGGAGTTCAAACAGAGCTAAGAGGAAGGGAAAGGGGAGACTGGGCTGGGAAGGGAGTCCAGAATGATGCTTCATGGAGGAACAACAGCTTCATGAACCCTGATCTCTGGGAGTGGGGGCCCTGTCATCACAGGTGAGGTGAGAGGGCAGCCTGAGCACATTGTTTAGTAGAAAAGCGGGCAGGAGAAAGGCCATGTCCAAGGGTGGTGCATTTTGCCTTTCTAACAGTTCTGTTTTATGTCTACTCAGTAATCTGAGGTAGTTTGTAAAGGTGGGCATGACTTCCATGGTGCGCATTTCACAGAAATATGCTGAAAGGTAGTGCTTTGCCCCATGCCCTGGTCGTGGTTACTGATCAGCTGAGTCTGGAGCTGAACTGTACTTTTTTAGTTTGAGAAATATAGTACAAAGTATAAAAATTTGTGAAAACTGTAAAGCACTGTACAAATTCTACTTTTAGTTCATTGCTACCAGCCATGCCTAAGACTTGATTATTTACATCATTCAACCCACATGGGTGGACTGTCCTCCGCACAGAGGACTTTTATTTAATCTATAAAAAGAAAACGCAGTATGCAGGCAATTGAATGCTCTTTGTTCTCTCTCTCTGTGTATGTAGACATATAAATGGTTGAATGTAATTAGATATTTATCCTCAGCTGCAAAGGCATAAAGGCATAATAATTAGAAAGGAATGAAGAACAAGGTGGGGAATTGCATTTAACATGGAAATAGCCTTCTGTTGACATTGCCCTATGCCAACATGATCTAAAATGTTAAGGGATCATAACATACTGGACAGCTGTTTATTTGTTTATAGGGGGGGGCAGTCTGCTTTTACCTTGTCAATTCAGATTGGTTTATTAACTGCTAATTTTTTTTTTATTTGTTAATTGATTATTTAACACTCACATTCATAGCTCAGGAACACAGTCAGTGACAAACTTCTGTGTACATCAACCCAAAGAAATTTCTTTTTTGAGACAGACTCTCACGCAGTTACCCTGGGGTTGAATGCCATGGCATCATAGCTCACAGCAACCCAAATTTTTGTCTTGTCTCAGCCTCCTGAGTAGCTGGGACTATAGGCACCTGTTACCATGCCCAGCTAGTTTTTCTATTATCAATAGAGATGGGGTCTCACT
>CAUYPK010015263.1:0-37727 GCA_963574355.1 Loris lydekkerianus
GAAGATATTTGCAGTTTATGTCTCTGACAGAGGTTTGATAGAACTCAAACATAGTAGCAAGAAAAGAACAAGTGACCCCATCGCAGGCTGGACAAGGGACTTGAAGAGAACCTTCTCTGAAGAAGACAGGCGCACGGCCTATAGACATATGAAAAAATGCTCATCATCCTTAATCATCAGAGAAATGCAAATCAAAACCACTTTGAGATATCATCTAACTCCAGTAAGATTAGCCCATACCACAAAATCCCAAGACCAGAGATGTTGGCGTGGATGTGGAGAAAAGGGAACACTTCTACACTGCTGGTGGAAATGCAAACTAATACATTCATTTTGGAAAGATGTTTGGAGATCATTTAGGGATCTAAAAATAGACCTGCCATTCAATCCTGCAATTCCTCTACTAAGTATATATCCTGAAGACCAAAAATCACATTATAACAAAGATATTTGTACCAGAATGTTTATTGCAGCCCATTCATAATTGCTAAGTCATGGAAGAAGCCAAAGTGCCCATCAACTCACGAATAGATTAATAAATTGTGATATATGTACATCATGGAATATTATGCAGCCTTAAAGAAAGATGGAGACTTTACCTCTTTCATGTTTACATGGATGGAGCTAGAACATATTCTTCTTAGCAAAGTATCTCAAGAATGGAAGAAAAAGTATCCAATATACTCAGGCCTACTATGAAACCAATTTATAAGCACCCACACTTCCATATGAAAGCTATAACCCAACTGCAGCCCAAAATGAAGGGGAAAGAGGAGGGGGCGGTGAGGGGAGGGGGGAGGATGAAGGGAAGGAGGTAATTGGTGGGACCATACCTATGGTGCATTTTACAAGGGTACATGTTAAATCTACTAAGTATAGAATATAAATGTCTTAACACAATAACTACGAAAATGAGGTGAAGGCTATGTTAACCAGTTTGATGAAAGTATTTCAAATTGTATATAAAACCAGCACATTATACATTGTACTCCATAAATGCATTAATGTATACAGCTATGACTTAATTTAAAAAAAAAGAAAGAAAGAAAGAAAGAAAGAAAGAAAGAAAGAAAGAGTGTCACTCTTTTGCCCTGAGTAGAATGCTGTGGCATCATCATAGCTCACAACAACCTCAAAGTTTTGGCCTCAAGCAATCCTCTTGCCTCAGCCTCTGGAGAAGCTGGGAGTACAGATGCCCACCAAAAAGGTTGGCTAGTTTTCTTTTTTTCTTCTATTTTTAGTAGAGGCAGGGTCTTGCTCTTGGTCAGGCTGATTTCTGACTCCCAAGCTCAAGCAATCCACCTGCCTTGGCATCCCCTAGTGTTAGGATTACAGGTGTGAGCCACAGTGCCTGGCCAAGACTTGAGTTACCTTGATGGGTATTTAATTCTTCAATTCACAGCTGATGGCCTCTATTACATAGTGAACAAAAGTGCTTCCTTCTCTCTCGTTTGGCACCAGGGGCTCCGGAGTGAAATGCTGGTTTACCATGCTGTGCACCTGTGCTACAGACCCCCACCCACCAGCCCCTGAGGGCTCAATTCTGAGAAAATGAAGAGAGCTCAGGAAGGAGGACCTTTGATAAATGTTGCTACCATAATCTGCAAACTCAAAGGACTTTGGAGGACACAGGGACAGTGCAGGGGGCATTATATAGAAAAAGTGTCCTTCAATTTGTAATTAACACGTGTAAGGTCAGGGTGGTGGCCCAGCACTTTGGGATGCAGAGGCAGGAGAATCACTTGTGCCCAGGAATTCAAGTTTATAGCTTTGCCACTATATTCCAGCCTGTTTTCTCTTAAAACAAAACAAAACAAAACGAAAATTTTGTAGGCCAGAGACCTGCATAAATGAAATAAAAATGGGGCATTATAAATTATTTGTAAGAAAAAAGGAGCTTCTGGAGGGCTGAGTGCAGTGGGCTCACACCTGTAATCCTAGCAGTTTGGGAGGCAGAGGCAGATGGATTGCTTGAGCTCAGGAGTTTGAGACCAGCCTGAGCAAGAGCAAATTCCTGTCTCTAAAATAGTCCTGGTGGTGTCTGTGGTCCCAGCTACTTGGGAGGTTGTACACTGAAAACTATAACATACCGCTGAAATTAATTTTGGTATGAATTTATTTATTTTAAATTTCAGATTAATATAGGAATGTATACAATTATATCCTAGACATTTTTGAAGGGTCTCATACTTCTAAGACTGAAAATGAAAGGACAGCACTCGACCAGCAGAGATCTCACAGACCACCAAGGCTTGTACAAAGGGTCTTTATTGGCGAGGGAGGGATGCTGCAGAGCAGCACCAAGGAGGAGAGAAAAGAGACAGAGAGAGGGGAGAAAAGAGAGAGGAGAGGAAAGGAGAGAGAGAGAGAGAGAATCTAGTGTTTGAAGACGATCGTGAATGGGTGATGAGTCAGAGGGAGTAGGCAAGAGGGATGTGTTAAAAGATAATGATGGGCCAGATAAGAGAGAGGTTTGAAGGTTAAGAATACAGCATGGTGGGAGGGTTGGAAGATTTTTTTTTTTTTAATAGAGACAGAGTCTCACTTTATGGCCTTTTGGTAGAGTGCTGTGACATCACAGCTCACAGCAACCTCCAGCTCTTGGGCTTAAGCGATTCTCTTGCCTCAGCCTCCCAAGTAGCTGGGACTACAGGCGCCCGCCACAATGCCCGTTTATTTTTTTGTTGCAGTTTGGCCGGGGCTGGGTTTGAACCCGCCACCCTTGGCATAAGGGGCCGGCGCCCTACTCACTGAGCCACAGGCGCCGCCCCCGGGTTTGAAGATTTTTGTATGTCAAAAGATCAGATAGAGAATGAGGGGACAGGACAGTAGTAGGGGAACCAAAAGTGACTGTTCGATTCTTGTATTAGAGTAACTGCGGCTGCCAACGCCTTGAGACAAGGGGCCCAACTTCAAACAGTGTGATCTGACTGTTTTGAGAGATAAGCGACTGGAGCAAAGCTGGGGCCTTGCCGATGTCCAAGCATGCCGAGAGCAAACCCACGGTTTTCTGTGACATATAGGAGGAAATGGCAAGAAAGATCAGGAAGGTGGAGGGCCGGAGCTTCTAATAAAACACGCTGTAGAGATTTAAAGGAAGTGGAAATGGAGGTTAGGAGAGGCTCATGAGGGTCACCTCGAGTAGCATTATACAAAGGAGCAGCTAGGAGAGAAGAGTAGGGAATCCATGCTCTGAGGTATCCAGCTAACCCTAAAAAGGAGAGTAGTTCTTATTTTGTGGTGGGTAGAGGAAAGTCGTGAAGAAGGCTTTTTCTGGCTGTGGTAATAGCTTTGAAGCCTGGGGACAAAAGGACACCAAGTGACTTCCTGTTGGAATAATTGAACCTTTGAGGGAGAGACCCGATATCCCCTATCTGCAAGGAAATTAAGGAGGAAACAGGTGTCTTGCTTAGAGTCATGTAAGGTGGGACTACAGAGCAGGAGGTATAGACATACTGAACTAAGGTTGAATGGGAGGGATCATAGGACTGGAGGTCTCCTGATAATGTCTGGCCAAATAAGTGGGGGCTGTCACAAAATTCCTGGGGGAGTACAGTCCAAGTAAGTTGGGAAGAAGTCTGAGAAGTAGGGTCAGGCCACGTGAAGGCAAATAGGTTTGGCAATCAGGGTGTAAGGGAACGGAGAAGAAGGCATCTTTGAGGTCTAGCATGGAGAAACAAGTGGTCCGAGGTGGGCTGGTTGATAGGAGGGTGTATTAGGGACCACTGGGTGTATAGGAGTGACTGCAGAGTTGATGAGTCTTAGACCTTGTTCTAAGCAATAGGTGCCATTAGGTTTTTTTTTATTATTTGAAAAAAGACATTTAATTATAAAATTTCCTTCTAAATAAAAAAGCAATGGCACAAATCACAAAATTATTATTAAGTGATCACATATCAAAAGAGGGCCTTGTTCTGTAACTTTTTTTTTTTTTTTGCAGTTTTTGGCTGGGGCTGGGTTTGAACCTGCCACCTCCAGCATATGAGGCCAGAGCCCTACTCCTCTGAGCCACAGGCACCACCCTGCCATTAGGTTTTTTAATGCTAGTATGGGAGTATTATATGGTGAGTGGGCAGGTTGCAAAAATCCTTTTTCTAAGAGAGTCTGTATAATAGATTAAAGTCCCAGGAGACTAGATTGGGGAAGTGGATATTGATGTTGAGAAGGAAAACAGAGGAGTCTTTTAGCTTAACAAGAACTGTAAGCAGGAGGCAATTGAGGGGGTTTTAGTATCACAAACCTTAGGATTTACTTGTTCTGGTGGAATGGGCCAGGGTGACTAGTCTTTGATGGCTTGGGAAAGGACGAGGCAGAGTGAGGCAGAAGGAGATGGGTCAGCATCTATTAATTTAAAATCAAAAGTGAGGGTGGTACCTAATTTGGAAAGTATATCACGTCCCAGAAGGGGAACTGGACAGGAAGGCAACACCTAAAAGGAAGGTATAAATGAGAAATTGCCAATCATTCATACCATATAAAAAAGGATGGTGGGAAAAACCGTCTATGCCGACAATAGAGGTAGGCGACAGGGAGGTAGGATCACTGAACTCTTTAATAACTGAGAAGCTAGCTCCTGTGTGTAATAGGAACGTGATCATTCTACCTGCCACCATCAGGGTTACCCTTGGCTCTGCAGAGGTGATCCTCATCAGGTGAGAGAAGCCAGGGTCCCGTCAGTCTTCAGAAGAGGAAAGCCCCAACAAGTCTGCTGTAGGTGCCGCAGGTTAGCTGGCCCCGTGTCCTCTCTGGCCCAGGGGTCAGTCAGCCTTCCAATGGCCCTTTCTTTTGCATAGAGAGCATGGCCCCGGCGGGAGTTAGGATTGGGGCAACGTGGTGCCCAGTGGTCTTCTCCACCGCATTTGTAGCATGGTCCAGGTGGTTGAGTCGTGAAGGGGCCTTTGGCCCCTGATAACTTAGGCAGGTTAGGAATGATGGCCTCAGTGACACTGTTTGTAATGTTTTGAGCTAGCATTTGATAATCTTGGGTTTGAGATTTTTTATTTTCTCTTCAGAAAACATCATCTCACCCCAGGTAAACCTTAAAGGCTATGTCTAAGATCACGGCCTTGGGTGTCAGGGGTCCGTGCTCCAAGTGCTTTAGCTTAAGTTTGATGTTGGGGTAAATTTGGTTAAAGAAATAAGTCATGAGAACATTTTTCCATCTATTGTTTCAGTATCTAAGTTAGTATACTTAACAAAAGCTTTGATAAGGCGTTGGAGGAAAGCTGAAAGATTCTCAGACTTATCTTGTATGACTTCCTGTAATTTATCATAATTGATAGCCTTTTTGGTGGAAGCTCTAAGTTTGCAAAGAATGCAGGTAATAAAAATGTCTCTAGGGGTGGCACCTGTGGCTCAGTGGGTAGGGCGTCGGCCCCATATACCAAGGGTTGTGGGTTCAAACCCAGCCCAGGCCAAATTGCAACAACAACAACAACAACAACAAAAATAGCCAGGCGTTGTGGTGGGCGCCTGTAGTCCCAGCCACTTGGGAGGCTAAGGCAAGAGATAAATTAATTAAAAGAAGATGTCTCTACTTTTTCCCCCAGCATTATTATTATAATTTCAATCTGGCTGGGAGTTAGGGACCAAGGTTTCACCTATAGGATGCTCGTTGTTTGATATATGAAATTGACTTGCTGCCTCTTTCCCCCTCTCCCACACTCGTTTGCGCTCATCAGAGGTGAGGGTATTGGCTAAAATAACAAAAACACCATGCCAGGTAAGTTGATAGGACATAGTAATAAACTGAAAATCTTGAATAAAATGAGAAGGATTAGAAGTAAAGGAACCTAGTCTAACCTTAAGGTGTGTGAGTTCAGTAATGGGGAAAGGAACAGAAACAGAAACTACACCATCGACTCCGGCTACCTTGCAGAGAGGGGCCAGGAAGTGAGAGGGAGCTGAAGGTCCCTCTAATTCTGGAGACTGGAGGGAGTGGGATCGGGTGAGGGGACTAGAGGGAAGTGAAGGATGAGTAGTAGATGTATTTAGTTTGCAATTTGTCTACATTGCTACATGGTGGCACTGTAGGACCATCACATGAAGGAGCTGGAGGAAGAAAGGGTTAAAGAGGAACAGGAGCTACTCCTGTTCCAGAACCAGTGGCCATTTGCCGGCGTGGAGGAAGTTCATCTGCTGGGTCAAATAGGTCTGGTTCTGGCTGATAGAGAGTAGAAGCCCTTTGTTACAAGAATTTTGGAATCACCCAAACATAAATTAGGCTTGGTTCTAAGATATGAGAAGCCCTGAACATAGGGGACCTTGCTCCATTTGCCAAGGCACTCACAATAGTTATATAAGTCTCGAATTAAAGAAAAATCAAATGAACCTAAGACTTGGCCAGATACTTTGGTTGTCTAGTTTGGCCAAACCTGGGTAGAGAGTTTAATTAATTTCTTTTGGCTTTAAGTCTAATCCTAATTCTACCAGGTGGTGCAATAAGCACCCCAAGGGGGAGTCAGGTGGGACAGAATGGCCTGCACCCATGGCGATGCGTTGCAGGAATAAAGCAAGAGCAGAATCACACAAGGACCAGGACAAAGGGCGGACGTATCCATTGCTTTGTTGCTGGCCATGAAGATGAGAACACAGTCTAGGACAGTCATCACTGTACTCCAGATCAGTGTCAGACCCTGGGGGCTGAGAAGAGCTTGAGACCTGGCACCAGGAATTTTCATGCGGGGTGTGGAAGCCCTGGCCTAGGCCACACAAGGTCAATGGGAATAGGGAACTCAAGCCTCAAGAAATGGGTGAATCGCCAGGAATGTAAGCAACCCGGCCCACGATTAGGGAAAACTCGCTCCCATAGGGGTACTCAGCAAGTCTGGATGAGGCCGGTGGTGAGTGCTGGTTAGAGCGCCTTGGCGGATGGACACAGGCCGATGTGGTGGTGCACCAGGAATGCGAGAAGAGGACAGGGAGCCCTTAGGAGCTAAAACCCTGTGGAAGGGGTGGAAGCTACCCCTGGGAGCATTCCCTAATTAGATCCCACTTCTGACACCAGATGAAAGGGCTGCACTCAACCAGCAGAGATCTCACAGACCACCAAGGCTTGTACAACAGGTTTTTATTGGTGAGGGAGGGATGCTGCAGAGCAGCACCAAGGAGGAGAGAAAAGAGAGAGAGACCAAAAGAAAAGTGCACCTTTCTATAGGTTCAGTTAGGGGAAGTCTCAGAATGTTGACAGATGGTGGAATGGCCAATAAGGAGTTACTGCTCTGGCAGGAAGAGTTGTTAGGGTCAGGCCATAGTTTGAAATTTTCAGTGGGTAATTGGGACAGGGAGATGAGGTAAGATTTGTGACTGGGAGATAAGGAGATGTCTAGTAGGCAACTCCCTGTTGTTTAGAGAGGCAACTCCCTGTGCTTGGAAAGGAGCTGTAACTTTAAGAGTGAGACTTGGTCTGTTGAAAGCAGGAAGGGGCTTTCTGGGGAAGGGGCTTTTCTGGGGCAATTACCTAACTGAAAATCTATAGAAATATAATATACAAAACTCTTCCTTCCAAACACAGAAGTTGTATTTTCTGGCAGTTTTTTTCCACATGTATAGGGTTTTTCTTTTTCCTTCTTCATTGTCATCTATGATACTGTGTTAGAGTTCAATGTTCCCTTGTTATGCTTTGTGTAATGTACATGTTTTCTGTCAGCCTATATTCCTTTCCATCTAAATTTAATTAAAATTAATTAATTAAGAGGGCTCTTGCATTGTGTTCAGTGTCATCTGCATGTAAACTAGCATAGCAACCCTAAATACACTATGAAGCAATATTGACACCCTGTAAAATGCAATGTGTGTCCTGAGTTTTTACAGGTGAGTATAGAACAGGTGAGTATAGATTATGTTCCAATTCAGTCGTAGTCTCTTTGGAAATGACCCAGAATTTGTAATAGCTTCGTGAAGGTTATTCAAAGAGATACAAAGGTTATTCAAAGTACACACTAACCTTCCCTGGTTTCTGGCAACCTTCCTTGGGAGTTTTAACCCTTCTAAGTTGTCTTGACTACCAGCTCTTTGTGCTATAATGTCAGAATATTTGTTTTGTTTTGTTTTTGAGACATAATCGCACTTTGTCACCCTTGGTAGAGTGCTGTGGTGTCACAGCTCATAGAAACCTCAGACTCTTAGACTCATATGATCCTCTTGCCTTAGCCTCCCAAATAGCTGGGACTATAGGCACCTGCCACAATGACTGGATAGTTTTACAAATGGGGTCTCACTCTTGCTCAGGCTGGTCTTGAATGCCTGAGCTCAGGAAATCCATTCACTTTGGCCTCCCAAAGTGCTGGGATTACAGGCATGAGCCACCATACTTGCCCTTTAGAGTTTATTTGTATTTAAAACAATACTCAAAGGGACTTTCAAAGGACCAACAACCCAAAGACATCTGGGTTTAATATAAAACTATAGTCAGTTGCTCTCTGTTGCTGCCTCCCATTCACAGAATTGAGAATATTTCTGTCTAAGCTTCTGGGCATTTCTAACCTTCAATAATTCTAGGGTAAAAGGTAGATTTCAATGACTGTTAATGTGCTCCTTAAGAGGCAAAAATTCCAGTAATGAATAGCAACAAATTACTATTATCATTGCAAGGGAAAAAGGTGTATGTTCAGAGAAGAAAGCTACCACAGAAATTTCCAGAAGCAGAATGATGGCCAGGTACAGTGGCCCATGCCTTATAATAGTAGTACTTTGGGAGGCCGAGATGGGAGGGTCACTTTAGGCCAGGAGCTCGAGACCAGACTGGGCAACACAGGGAGACCTCATCTCAAACAAACAAACAAACAAAAAAAAAAACTTAGGCAGGTGTGGTGCCTATGACCTGTTGTCACAGCTGCTGCAAAGGCTGAGGTGGGAGAATGGTCTGAGCCCAGGAGTTCAAGGCTGCAGTGAGCTATGATGATGCCACTGCACTCTAGCCTGGCTGACAGAGTGAAACTCCATCTCTGGAAAAACACACACACATGTGCATGCACACAAATGGATATAGGCATAAAAATTCTGTGGAAACTCTTTCTGCCAGGTTCTCAGCAACCAACTCCTCTAAGGATAAGCTAAAAAAGCTGGAATCGTGCTGAGTCTCAGCTATAGGGCTTAGAAGAAAAAAGATCAGGTAAACCAAAAAGTTGACAGGAACCTAAACTCTCATTTGAGGTGACATTGTATTCCGATGACATTTTGAATCTCATTCACTCCATGTTATCAAATATCCTGATAGCGGCCAGGTGTAGTGGCTCATGCCTAGAATACTCCTGGTTGGAGGAGAAAAGTCAACCAAGAATTCTATACCCAGCAAAACGATCCTTTGAAAATGAAGACATTACAACATTCCCAGATAAACAAAAGTGGAGGGAGTTCATTACCATTAAACTTGCCCTCTGAGAAGTGCTAAAAGGGAGTCCTTCAGGCTGAAGTGAAAGGACACTACTCAGTAACTAAAAGCCATAGGGAGAAATGAAGAATACTGGTAAAGGTAACTATGCAGGAAAATATAGAGGCATTATTATTGTACTGTTGGTTTGTGACTCTTCCTTTTTTCCCCATGTGATTTAGAAGGCAAATGTATAAAACATTGATTATAAATCTAAGCTAATGAGCACATGGTGTATAATGATCTGTAATAGTAACAATATAACACTAGAGGGACAGAGATGTATAGGAACAGGATATTTGTATAGTACTGAAATTGGTATTGTTCAAACTATGTTCTTACAGGTTAAAGATGTTAATTATAATCCCAAAGATTGTAAGAAACTAAACAATATGGAGAAAAGGAAAGAAGGAAGGGAATCAAAATGTATATATCACAAAACATTGACTCAATTTTTAAAAATTAGTAATGAAAGAAATGAGAAACAAAAAAAATATATAAGATATAAAAAAACCAAACACCTAACAGCAGAAGTAAATCTTTAAAATGGCCAGGCATTGTGGCAGGTGCCTGTAGTCTCAGCTACTTGGGAGGCGGAGGCAGGAGAATCGTCTAAGCCTAAGAGCTGGAGGTTGCTGTGAGCTGTGATGCCACGGCACTCTACCCAGGGTGACAACTTGAGGCTCTGTCTCAAAAAAAAAAAAAAAAAAAAGAAGTAAATCTTTAGCTACCACTTACTTGTCACTAGGTAGATTAAACGCTCCTATTAAAAGGTAGTTTGGCAGACCCATTTATCTGCCTGATCCGTGCATCTGTACAAGAGATTCTCTTAAGATACAAAGACAAACAGATGGAAATAAAAGATTGGGAATGGTATTCCATGTAGATAGTAACAACCAAAATAAGAGCTGGGGTGGCTATATTATTGTTAGAAAAAATAGACTTTTTTTTTTGAGACAGACTTTCACTACGTCACAGCTCACAGCAACCTCAAACTCTTGGGCTTAAGCAATTCTCTTGCCTCAGCCTCCTGAATAGCTGAGACTACAGGCACCCACCACACTGCCTGGGTATTTTTTGGTTACAGTTGTCATTGTTGTTTAGCTGGCCCAGCCGGGCTCGAACCCGCCAGCCTCAGTGTATGTAGTCGGTGCCCTACTCACTGAGCTATGGGTGCCAAGCCAGAAAAAATAGACTTTTAGTCAAAATAAGTTATAAGAGGGGCAGCACCTACGGCACAAAGGGGTAGGGCGCTGGCCCCATATGCCGAAGGTGGCAAGTTCAGGCCCTGTCCCAGCCAAAAACTGCAAAAAAAAAAAAAAAAGTTATAAGAGATAATCCAGTCAGCCCATGGGATACTACATAGACAGACATCAGACTCATACCTGCCTACCTGACACAATCAGCCTATGAATTCAGGCTAATCAATAAATACTTTCAAATATTTAAAACTATCAGAAATCTTCTAAAGGAGACATGCAGAAACTACTTCTCTCTCTCTTTGTTCTCCTTCTTTTTGTGGTAACTCCCACTGGAGAGAAGAAACTACTTTTAAAAAGGAGTAATTGGCCAGGCACCGTGGCTCCAGCCAGCACTATGAGGAGGCTGAGGTGGGAGGATGGCTTGAACCCAGGAGGTCCAGATCAGTCAGACCAAAGTCAGACCCTGCCTCTACTAAAAATAGAAAAATTAGTTGGGGTAGGGTAGCATATACCTGTAGTCCCAGCTACTCAGGAGGCTGAAGCAGGAAGATTACTTGAGCCCAGGATTTTGAGGTTGCTGTGAGTGAGGCTGTGGCCATGACATTATTCTTTTTTTTCTTTTTTTCTTTTTTTTTTTTTTTTCAGTTTTTTTGGCCAGGGCCGGGTTTGAACCCACCACATCCTGTATATGGGGCGAGCACCCTATTCCTTTGAGCCACAGGCACCGCTCTGAGGCCGTGACATTTTACCCTGGGCACCAGAGTGAGACTCTGTCTACAAAAAAAAAAAAAAGTAACCAATTCCCTCTTCATATATATACTATGTAAACAGCAATTCCCACAGCTGACACAGATGGTTCAAAACTCATAAATCACAACTTCTGCTCTGAAAGGCTAATAGTCTACATTCATTTGCTAGGCTAGTTATGGGCAATCACATAGCCTCTATTTCCTTTTAACAAGCTGAGTGGGAGTTTATACTATGGCAGACACTTCTTGTTCAATCTATATGATGCAAGACTTGTAAAACAGCCCACAACTAAGCCTTAAAAAACAGGCCATCTGGTGGCCTAAAGCAAACATGGCTGTGTTTTATGGTGTTGGCTTTTATAATCTCTGCCCCTGGCCTCAAGACTTGCTTCACCGTGTTTCTGACAATTGCTTGTGTTATAGCTGGCTGATGTATCCTATCCAGTATCTTTTTTTTTTTTTTTTTTTGAGACAGAGTCTCACTTGGTAGCCCTCAGTAGAGTGAGGTAGTGTCACAGCTCACAGCAAGCTCCAACTCTTGGGTTAGAGCAATCCTCCTGCCTCAGCTTCCCAAGTAGCTGGGAACTACAGGTGCCCACCACAAAGCCCGGCTATTTTTAGAGATGGGGTATTGCTCCTGCTCAGGCTGGTCTGTAACTCATGAGCTCAGGCCATCCATTTGCCTTGGCCTCCCAAGTGCTGGGATTGCAGGTATGAGCCACCTCGCCTGGCCCTTCTTGATTTTATTTAATTGTAATTAATTAGTCTTTTTTTTTTTTTTTCTGAGACAGAGCCTCAAGCTGTCACTCTGGGTAGAGTGCCATGGCATCACAGCTCATAGCAACCTCTAACTCTCCAACTCCTGGGCTCAAGCGATTCTCCTGCCTCCGTCTCCCAAGTAGCTGGGACTACAGGCTCCCGCCACATGGCCTGGCTATTTTTTGATTACAGCCATCATTGTTGTTTGGCAGGCCCGGTCTGGATTCGAACCCACCAGCTCAGGTGTATGTGGCTGGCGCCTTAGCCACTTGAGCCACAGGTGCCGAGCCAATTTGTATTTCGATAGTCACGTGTGGCTAATGGTTTCTGTATTAGACGGCATAGGAACAGACTCTCATTGGAGCACATATACTACTTTACTAGGAAAGAAAAATACTTTTTATCATTGTATTTTTGGCACCAAGTTTATAGATAAATCAAACACCTGTTGAATGACTAACTGATATATGTAGTTTTTTTTTAGTTTAAAATTTTTATTTTTTTCCATTTCAGGTTAATGTGAGGATAAAACAACTAGGTTACAATATTTGCATTTCTTAGGTAGAGTCCCTCTTGTAGTTGTGTCCTGCACCCAAGAGGTGCGCCATATGCTCTTACATTGGGTCCATTAAGTGGGAGCAACCCAATCCCCATGCTCCTCCCACCTTGAATTGAATGTTTCTCTTATGTGGGTGTGTGTTAGATCATCTACTGGGATCATATTAGAATTGAGTACATTGGATACTTGTTTTTCCATTCTTGTGATGCTTTACTAAGAAGAATGTGTTTCAACTCCATCCAGGTAAATACAAAAGATGTAGTCTCCATCTTTTTATGGCTGGATAGTATTCCATGGTGTACATACACCACAGTTTGTTAATCCATTTCTGGGTTGATGGTCATTTAGGTTGTTTCCACATCTTGGTAATTGTAAATTGAGGTGCAATAAACAATCTAGTGCAAATGTCCTTATGATAAAATGATTTTTTCCTTCACGGTAGATGCCTAGTAATGGAATTGCTGGATCAAATTCAAGGCCTCATTTGAGTTCTTTGAGGATTCTCCATACTTCTTTCCAAAGAGGTTGTATTAATCTGCAGTTCCATATGTATTCTTTTTTCCAAGATAGGGTCTTGCTCCCTCCCCCAGGCTGGTGTGCACTGGCGTCATAATAGCTCACAGAAACCTCAAACTCCTGGGCTCAAGTAATCCCCCTGCCTCAGCCTTCTGAGTAGCTGGAACTACAGGCAGCTACCACCACCACCACTATCTTTAACTTTTAAAGATATAGGGTCTTACTGTGTTGCCCAGGCTGGTCTCAAACTTCTGGCCTCAAGCAATTCCAGGATCTCAGTTTCCCAGAGTTCTGGGATTACAGATAAGAGCTGCTGCTCTCAGCCAGTAATATATATATATATATATTTTTTTTGTTTTTTTGTTTGTTTGTTTGTTTGTTTTTTGGAAGTTTTTGGCCCTGGCTGGGTTTGAACCCACCACCTCCAGCATAAGGGGCTGGCGCCCTACTCCTCTGAGCCACAGGCACCGCCCAGTAATATATTTTTAATAATTGGGTTTGAAGAAATTCTCAGAATCAACTAATCCGTCTCTATCTTATTGGTGAAGACAATAAAACCCAGCCGAAACCACTCTTACACATAAACAAAGAGACACAAGACAAGAACTGGGGTGAGGGCTCCAAATTTCTATGAAGGGAAAAGCCTACTAAAAATAATGCTAATAATTAGTCACTGTCCATAATTGCTACTCTAGAGTCACTTGTCAGGTAGTCATAAGGATTCTTTTTTTTTCTTTTTTTTGAGACAGAATCTTACTATGTCACCCTGGGTTGAGTGCTGTGGCGTCATAGCTCACAGCAACCTCAAACTCTTGGGCTTAAGAGATTCTCTTGCGGCTCGGCATCTGTGGCTCAAGCTGCTAAGGCACCAGCCACCTACATCTGAGCTGGCGGGTTCGAATCCAGCCCGGGCTTGCCAAACAATGATGGCTGCAACCAAAAAATGGCTGGGCATTGTGGCAGGGAACCTGTGGTCCCAGCTACTTGGGAGGCAGAGGCAGGAGAATCGCTTAAGCCCAGGAGTTGGAGGTTGCTGTGAGCTGTGATGTCACAGCACTCTACCCAGGGTGACAGCTTGAGGCTCTGGCTCAAAAAAAAAAAGGCATTCTCTTGCCTCAGCCTCCCAAGTAGCTGGGGACTACAGGCACCCGCCAGAATGCCTGACTATTTTTTGGTTGCAGTTGTCATTGTTGTTTGGCTAGGTTAGAACCTGCCACCCTAGGTGTATGTGGCCGATGCAGTAACCACTGTGCTACGGGTGCCAAACCAGCCATAAGGATTCTTAACTCTCTCCATAGATAATATCACCCTTCCAAAACCTGAAACTAGTTTCTGAGATACCTTCCAGCTCCTGGATTCTAGTGGACTCACGCAGACCAGTGGTCCAGACCAGGAAACTGACTCAACTGGAACTGTGATTCCAGGAATTGAAGTGTGATTTCCACCCCCACCCCCCGCCATAATTTTGCCCCAAGCCCAGCCAATTAGCAAACCTAATTGCCTAATCTTTAGCCTGCCAAACTATCCTTAAAAACCTAAATTCTGAGGGAGGTGAATTTGAGAGGTTCCTCCCATCTCCCCACTGAATGCTATGCAGAATCACACTCCTCTGCTTCTCAGTGTATTGGGTTCCTCTGGGGCAGTGGGCAATGAACTTGGTTGGGTGGCAACACAGGGAGTTTGCACACTTTGCCCAGTGCCATCCTGAGTCAAACCAGCAACTAGAACCTGGGCTTTCTTTCCACTTCTCAGGTCAGTGCTCATTTTACTATATTACACTTTTTGCAAATGTTTGGTTCAATAACACTGTAAGTTTTAGAATACTGAGATTCATTTTACTTTGTTACAACACCGAGGTAGAATTTCCAGTTGGTCATTGAATTTGATATTATTTAACCAGAAAAGAAAAATATTATTTTTGGTCTGATGTGGTTTCCTTGACATGTCATGTGCCTAACTGTGAAATCTGCATCAACTCTGTGCGTTGTACCAATGTTAATGTTTGGATTTTGATGTTACCATTGAGGGAGGCTGGGAGAAAGGCATAAAGAACTTCCTTATACTTTTCTTGTCAGCCTCTAAGAAGATGTAATCATTAATTTTTCAAAATTAAAATCTAAAATAATTTTAAATAGTATCAAAATAGACCATTTAGTCTTGGCGCCTGTAGCATAGTGGTTACAGAGCTGGCTACATGCATGGAGAGTGGCAGGTTAGAGCCTGGCCTGGGCCAGCTAAACAATTGCAATGACAACTGCAACAAGAAAATGGCTAGGCTTTGTGGTGGGCGCCTGTGGTTCCAGATGCTTGGAAGGCTGAGGCAAGAGAATCGCTGAAGCCCAAGAGAGTTGGAGGTTGCTGTGAGCTATGACACTACAGCACTCTACCAAGGGTGATATCGTGAGACTCTAAAAAAAATAAAATAAAATAGACCATGTAAATGAACAAAACCTCCTGTTGATAGTTTTTCTAATTTTACACTTGAAAGGGACCAAAAACTGTGACTGGAATTGTAAGAACTAGCCACAGGGTGTCACTAGTAGTATGTCAGAACCCTCTGAAAACTTTTTTGTTTTTTTCTCCTCCAGAATAAGAGTTCTTTGATGCAAAAAGAACTAAGCTATCTTTAAGAATAAAAAATACAAAGTTGCCATATTTATTTATTTATTATCTTTTTTTTTTTTTTTTTTTTTTAGAGACAGGGTCTCACTTTGCCTTGGTAGAGTGCCGTTGGGTCACAGCTAACAGCAACCTCCAGCTCTTGGGCTTAGGCAATTCTCTTGCCTCAGCCTCCTGAGCAGCTGGGACTGTAGGTGCCTGCCACAGGCCTGGCTATTTTCTGTTGCAGTTGTCCTTGTTGTTTAGCAGGCCTGGGCCGGGCTCAAACTCGCCAGCTTCGGTGGCTGGTGCTGTAACCCCTGTGCTACGGGCACCGAGCCAAAATTGTCATATTTAAATATGCTCTTTCTTCTGATTAGGAGCACCGTGAAATCTCAATATCCCACCCTTTTGTAACTGAAAACTCACAAAAACCCTAAGAAAAGGAATAGATTTTAAAGGTGGCCAATCAGATTTTCTCTAGAAGAATCCTTCTCAAAGGATGCTCCGCTGACCAGCAGCAATGGCCTGACCAGAGAATGTGAGCAGTGCAAAACCACAGCTACTCAGAAGGCTGAGGCAGTAGGATCTCTTGAGCCCAGGAGCTTAAGGTTGCAGGGAGCTGTAATGAGATCACTTCACTCCAGTATGGGAGACAGAGTGAGACTACCTCAAAAAAAAAAGAAAAAAGAAAAGAAAAAAGAAAAAGAAACTTAGACCAAACATCTTTAATGATTTACACTGACCTGTTGTTTTTAAACTCAAATGATATGTTCAATTATTACTTAGTATCAACCAAATTCAAAATATATGTCAGATGTTATCACCTTTCGTTAGACCAAGGTTAAAATGCTTAATAGCAGAGGATTTCAAAAGTTATAAAGGTACTCTCAGAATATTCTGCAGTAAAGCTTTCAGAGTTTAATGGGAAAACATTTTACTTTTTTTCTCTTAATCTTTTGATATTGAGATTGCTTAGATCTTAATTTTCTTCTTGTGGTTCATGAACACAGTTCATTTTTTCCATGAGTTTGTTCTTTTGTATTTTATATATAATATTCTAATATTCTTCTTAGGCCTTCTACCTTCTAAAATACATTCTTAGTATGAATGGCTTTTTATTCACAAAATTAACAGATCCTTACAGCCTGAACAACATAGCAAGACCCTGCCACTACAAAAGTTAAAATTAGCTGTGCATGGTGGCAGGCACCTATAGTCCCTTGGCAGGAAGGCTGAGGCAGGAGGATCGCTTATGCCCAGGAGTTTGAGGTTGCAGTGATCCATGATGACACCACTGCATGCTAGCCTGGGTGAGAGAGTGAGAGCCTGTCTCAAAAAGATAAATGAATAAATAAGTAAATACCCCAAACAAAGAAACAAACAAACAAAAACCCACGTCATTGATCTTTTACTGTTTTGCTTACTCCTTCACTGGCTTTTAAGAATTTATTTAATTGCCTTCATGCGGCAAATAATTTCCAGAGATGCTGTAACTGTGGCTATCTGCCCCCCCACCCACAAACACACACACACACATATTAAAGTTACCACCAGACCTGCTACTTTTGTTTGTAAACACATTTAACTCTGTTCAGCTTTGGCTTCCTTGAGGGACAGTTTGCTCCTTGGCTGATTTCATCTTATTGTGTATTTTTCCTTATTTGTCTCTGAATCTTTTTTCTGATCTTATCAGTCCCAGCTTTACTTCCTCCTGTGCTGATCTCTTCTCTTGAACGGATGTCTTCATCTTGGCAGATATGATGTTATTTAATAATTGCTTTGTTTTCACAACTAAATGCAAAATGTTACATGCATTCTTTGTGACCTACATAACTCCCAAGAGGCTTCATGCCACATGGAAATTTGGGGGGATCACCTTTTCGGTTCTCCTTAGAATCTCTACACTGTAAACCAGTTGTCAGCAAGGAGCAATATTCATAAGAAGCTTCTTCCTACCTTATATCAACCATCTGGCCTGCTATATTTTATATTATTTTCTGTCTCTGTTTTTTTTTTTTTTTTTGTTTGTTTGTTTGTTTGTTTGGGGGGGATAGAGTCTCAGTCACCTAGGCTAGGGTGCCATGACATCAGCCTAGCTCACAGCAACCTCAAACTCAGGGGTTCAAGAGACCTTCTTGCCTCAGCCTCCCAAGTAGCTGGGACTATAGGCATGTGCCACCAGGCCCAGCTAGTTTTTCTATTTTTAGTAGAGAAGGAGTCTCACTTTTGCTTGGGTCTGTCTCAAACTCCTGAATTCAAGCAATCCACCTGCCTCAGCCTCCCAGAGTGCTAGGATTACAAGTGTGAGCCAACGTGCTCAGCTTATTTTGGATTAATTCTCATTAGTAAACTCCCATTTTTAGAGAACATTTATGTAATAATAAAAAATGGTTCTTGGGCGGCACCTGTGGCTCAGTGGGTAGAGTGCTGGTCCCAAATACTGAGGGTGGCAGGTTCAAACCCGGCCCCGGCCAAACTGCAATAAAAAAATAGCTGGGTGTTGTGGTGGGTGCCGGTAGTCCCAGCTACTTAAGAGGCTGAGGCAAGAGAATCACCTAAGCCCAGGAGTTGGAGGTTTCTGTGAGCTGTGTGACGCCACAGCACTCTACTGAGGGCAATAGAGTGAGACTCTGTCTCTACAAAAAAAAAAAAAAAAGTGCATAAATAAATACTAATGCAGTCCATGATGTATGTTGTTGCTGATATTTTCTATGCCTCCATGCACTTTCTTTGAGGTCTTCTAGATTCTTACTACTTAAAGAGTGGTCCATGGCTCAGCTGCATATTGCCTGTATATGTTGCTGGGGCTGAAGTGCGCAGGGTTATCATAGCTCATTGCAGCCTTTAACACCTGGACTCAAGGGAGCCTCCTGCTTTGGCCTTCCCAAATGCTAGGATTGCAGGCATGAGCCACAGCACAAGGCAGCAAAATCTTTATGGAACATCTATGCTCCAGTCACCGTGGGGTGCAAGGTGAGGAACAAAAGCTACACCATGGCCATGCGCACTAGCTCACACCTGTAATCCCAACACTCTGGGAGGCCAAGGGGGGAGGATTGCTTGAGCTCAGGAGTTTGAGACCAGCCTGAGCAAGAGTGATACCCCCCATCTCTACTAAAATTAGAACTGTTAGTTGGGTGTGGTGGTGCACACCTATAGTCCCAGCTACTCAGAAGGCTAAGGTAGGATGATTGCTTGAACCCATGCATTTGAGGTTACTGTGAGCTAGGCTGATGCCATGGCACTCTAGTCTAGGTGACAGAGTGAGACTCTATCTCAATAAAAAAAGCTACAAGGGCAACCCCACCCACCCCTAAAGTTAGTTTTACAATTAAAACATTGTCTTGTTTAAATAATAATTTAAAAAAAAAAACAAAAAACGCTACAGTTCCTGCCTTCATGGAGCTTACAGTCTAGTAAGGGAGGCTTAACATGAATCAAATAATCATATAAGCAAATGCAACTTTGTACCCTTCCTCAGAGGGACATACCTGATGCCTGGGGCACCTCTACTGGGTAGATTTGACCTAGTCAAGAAAGGTAGGGAAGGTTTCCCTAGGGAAGTGTCACCTGAGTTCAATTTAACATGCTGTGTTGGAAATGCTCTGCAATATCTAAGAAAATCAGGCAGTTCAACTTGCAGGGTTGGGGCTCAGAGGGCAGATCAGGGCCAGAAAGATAAATGCAAGACTCATCAGTGAGGACAGATGACAGTTCAAGGCAGACACAGGAATAAGACTGTTTAGAAAAGCAGAAACTTGGAGCAGGAGAGGACCTATGTCCATTTGTTATTTCCTCTTACTAGAACCATGGTTTTGACATAAGTTCCATTCAGTCACAACTGTACTAGGACCTCTCTTGTATTTTTATTTTCATGTGTTTATTTTTTTCCCTCTCTCGTATTTTTCATAAAACCAGGCCTTTTCTTTCTTTTCCTTTTTTTGTTTTTTAAAGATAGAATCCCTCTTGTCACCTGGGCTAGACAAGGTTGCGGTGCAGTGGCAGGATCAGAGCTCACTGCAGCCTCCAACCCCTGAGCTCACTTTGGCGAAGTTAATAATAATATGTCTGGGAGATGCCTTATTTGCATTGAGTCGTGCTGGGGTTCTGAAACTCTGCTATCTGAATTTCAGAATCTCTTGGCATGTCTGGGAAGTTCTCCTTGATTATCTCATGGAGTAGAGCATCTGGGCCTTTTGAAGCAACCTCCTTGCCTTCAGGAATTCCTATAAGGTGAATATTAGCTTTCTTTGAATTGCCCCAGAGCTCTCTGAGAGAATGATCCATTTTTGCTCTCCACTTCTCTTCCTCTTTGAGCATTTGGGAGTGTTCAAAAGCTTTGTCTTCAATGTCAGAAATCCTTTCTTCTGCCTCTCCATTCTGTTACTGAGGGATTCTACTGTGTTTCTCAGATCTTTGAGGCTGCTAGTTCTTGTCTCAATGTGTCAAAATCTTTGGTGATTTTGTCTTTTAATTCATTGAATTCTTGAGACAACTTTTGAAATGCTCCTTGAATTTCTAATTCCAACTTTACCTCCATTCTATTAATCATATTTGCAATCTAAATTCTGAATTCAATTTCTGACATCTCAGCCATTTGTTTATGAATGGGATCTTCTGGTGTGTCCACCCTGTCATTCCTTGGGGGAGTTAATTTACTCTGATTATTCACGTTACCAGAGTTTTCCCACTGATTCTGCCCCATGATTATTTTACACCATTTGGCAAGATGAGCAGATAAGATGAAGTTGGGTTGGGAGCTCCTAGAGTAGGGATTAACCAGTCCTTTGCTGAAGAGCTGGGACAGGTGTCTGTACCTTTTCCTCTAGAGCTTTGCAAAGGACCCGTACAGTGCTATGGCCTGGGACACTGAGGACCTGCTTGATGTGGTGGGGCTAAGTGGCTCTGTCCTATTTTCAGCTGGTCTCTGTCCAATCCTAGTGAATCAGTAACTCTGGGTTGAAGTCTCAGCTGTGGAGAAATACCAGCAAATAAGTCACCCTGCCCCCCATGGGTAATAACTTGAAAAGGAAAATCAAATCTTCCCACAACCACACACCCATACTACCACTTCGAATAGTCCTCAGGTGATTGGCTCAGGTCAAGAGTTCCAAATCAATTGTTCTAGTCAGCACCCGGTCTCAAGTAAGAGAGTTTAAAAGGTCTACAGCAACTAGATAGCAGGGGTCTGCTGGCAGCTTGAGTATGACATGCTCAGGTGCTCCATGGAGTCAGAAGGAACCACCCAGCAAATGATTTAGTCTGGGAAGGTTGATGCCTCCTTCCCCACCTTGCACCTCTGTCACACCCAGTCACAGGGCTGTGACCCATTTGCCTCCAATAAGCAGATGTTTCAGGGGTTTGCACCTGCCTGAGTCACAGGGAGATCTATGTCTCCTCAGCCAGACTGCTGCACCCTGCCACCAGCTGGCAGGGGGAGCTGAAGCCTGACAATCTTGGGTGCTTAATTAAAGCTGGGGCAGTTCACTCAATTCCAGCCCTGCCCCAGATTGATGTTGCTGCCACTTATATTCTGGCAGAATTTGCATTTCTGTCCTAGCTATATTCCCCTACAGGCCAGGTGCTGTTTGAGTTCATAGAAACTGTGACTCAGCCACACCCTGTGCCGCTGCCATTGCACCAATTCTCACGGAGCTGGTGTCTCTGTGTCTGCTGCACTCTGTGTTGGGGTGAGCATGATTAGAGCTCATACTCAGCTCTTAGTTCCTGCCTCTCCCTGGGCTAATGCTGTTGCCCTGTCTCCTTTTGTCTCTGCTATGTTCCCCTGGGGGCTGGTGCTTCTTAGGCTCACTAAAGCATCACTTCTGACTCAACCCCACCCTGGGAGTATGCCATCTCTGCGTACACGTATTCTAGTCTCCATCTTGCAGCGCCGTACCAGGGCAGGTACCACCTCAGGCATACCCTTTACTCACAGGGCCTGCGTTTCCATCTCAGATCTGTTCCACCAGTGGCTACCACCGGAGTAGAAGCCCGGCTTTCTCTGGTTGCCAAGAGAGGCAAGGAGTGTCTCTCCAAAATATCCCCAGAGGTGTGGGTCCTATTGTTCCTGATGCTGCCACTGCTGTTCTGTGCCACGGGGCACTGCTTCTCCCTCTCCTCTGTGGCCCCCTCAGTCCACAGTCCTCTCTTCACACTGTGCCACAGAATCAACACAGACCTGCAACAGCCCACGCCTTGGCCACACCTCTCAAGAAAATGCCCAAGAATCTGGACTCCTAGGAGGACAGGCTTCCAGACCTTAGGGTGAGAGTGGAGGGGAGTGCTGGGAGTTCAGAATTGCAGATAGAGCATATATACAGTTTTATATAGTTTTATGCCTGGCAGGAGGTCCAGTTTTTAGAGGATCTCTCCTGTGGGATAAAATAGGAGGAGGTCTGAAATCTGCTTGCTTGTTTGTACAAAGTATACTGCAAGCTGTTCTCACGGAAGAGGGGATTCTGGTCCACTTGGTGATGGATTTTGTACCTATTGTTTGTTTCCTTGGGGTCGCAGCTCGCCTCAGAAGGGTTGATGTGCGTTCTTCAACCTTCTCTCTTGGCTCAGCTCCAAACCATCAGTTTACTAAGCTTCTGTCCTTTAAATCTCCTTCTGGACAGGAGCCTCTGTGGAAAGCTGGCTCCCGTGAGCCATCTTGCCTCTGCTCCCCTACCTACTTATATCTTAAATGTTCACCTTGTAATTTACTTGGAGCTGCTTGAGTGAGAGAGGATAGTATTTATTGCAATACAAACCATCTTTTTCCTTTGAAGGACTGCAAAGTATGAATATATTTTTTAAAAAAACCTGACACTTTAGCTACATGCACTTGGCCAGCTTCTACTGAGAATCTTAGAGAACTTTACACAGCAAACAGAACTCCTAATGCTATTGTTGCCTAGGTGTAGAAGCTGCTGTCCAGAGATCCCACTGGACCAAGGAGAAATCACTCTCAATTTTTCAGGTGGGTGCTAGGAGATAGGGTTCTTCACTGAGAGACCTAATACAGGTACCGTGGAAAATCAAGGCAGCCTGAAATAGACCTAGTTACTAACTCCTAATACATGTTGGGAGCAACATGCAGAGGGACAGAGGAGTCAAGGTGAGCAAGAAGAGTGCTGTAATAGACCCCAGACAGTGATTTTCAACCAGGATTCCATGGCACATTGGTGTGCTGTGAGGATCTTAGATGCGCCACAAAAAATTTATTTTTTGTATTTTTCAGGTTGCTGTGAAAATTTTTAAAGATCATTAATTACAATATTTTCAAAAGAAGTTCAAAGCCCAGTAAGCATATACTTTTTTTTTTTTCTTAGCAACATAATTTAAGTGTGCTACAGAAGTTTAACTATATGTTCAAGTGTGCCATGAGATAAAAAAAGTTGAAAAACACTGCCTTTGGAAAAAATGCAATTCAGATAAAAGAATAGCCCTTGTTTGCTTTCTCATTTTTAGGGTACAAATATTCTAGTCAGAGGAAGTTTGCTTTCCATCTGTATTTTTTATGGCAGCCACTACACCGTAACTTCCCTTAATGATCAGAGGTCCGTCCTAAAACATACCCAAATCCTTTTTAGCTTTTCAGACAAAAGTGGCAAATGGGTGGGCCATGGGCTAGTTGCTGACTATGGACATGGTTTATTTGCACTACATAATTTTTTTTAATTAATTAACTTCAAAATAGGAAAATTTGTTGTAATGAAATCCCAATTTCTAGCTAATCTTGAAATAAACGTGGAATTTCTGGCAAAGCTGGACTTGTAAACCACCTGGCAACAATCAGAGAGGACTGAGAAGCAGCTGTTACCTACCTCAGGCAGGCGCGCCTGGGGCCAGCAGACCCGGGGCAGGCTTCCCTCATTACATCAGCCGCTGGACCCTAAAGGACTGTGAGTCTGCAACCTTGTGTGTGATCTGGCTCCCATACAACCTCCTTTATGATGCCTTTTCTTATGATGGTGTTCATTAATAACCATCCCTTCTATCTTTCAATCTAGTATCTCTGAAACTTTCAATGCTTCCCTCATTATTCTTAATCCCCCTTTCTCCTTCCCTTAAAAAAAAATTTTTTTTAATGGAGACAGAGTCTTACTCTGTTGCCTAGGCTAGAGTGCTATGGCATCATAGCTCACAGCAAACTCAAAGTCTTTGGCTCAAGCAATTTTCTTGCCTAGGCCTCCCTCGTAGCTGGGGCTACAGGCACCTGCCACAATGCTGGCTAATTTTTTTTTTTTTTTTTGGCTTAGCAGGCCCAGGCGGGGATTGAACCCACCAGCAACGTAGCATGTGACTGGTGCCCTAACCACCGAGCAACGTGGGCCTAACCTTTTTTTTTGTTGTTGTTTGTTTGCTTGTTTTTGAGACAGAGTTTCACTTTGTCACCCTAGGTAGAGTGCTATGAAATCACAGCTCACTGCAACCTCAAACTCTTGGGTTTACGCTCAGCCTCACAGGCACTGGCCACAATGCCCGGCTCTTTTTTTTTTTTTTTTTTTAACAAGATGATTTGTCTTTATTAAAATCATTTATATTTTCCAATTATAAGAACAAAATTATATCTTTTGTTTATGCTATTTCGCTTGTCTATGCTACTTCCTGCTGGATAACCCTGTACAGATACTATAAAATAAAGCTGATTTTGTGCTTTGGTGCTGGCTGCAGCCATCAGCTCAGTCAGACCTCCCAATCCCATCTTTCGTTTCTGTGGCCTCTGTATTTTCCTCATTCGCCACCAATTCTATTCGCCACCAATTCTACTCTGGTTCACTCCCCTTCGTCTTGCTGGTTCATGAAACTAAAGCAAGTGGTGCACGGTATTTAAGAATCAGTTGTGATATTATATGTCACTAGTACTGTCTTGACCCTGTTTTGAAGTCTTGGCTTAAACTACTCTCTTTCCAGCTTGACGCCTGTGGCTCAAGCGGCTAAGGCGCCAGCCACATACACCTGAGCTGGCAGGTTCAGATCCAGCCCCAACAATGATGGCTACAACCAAAAAATAGCTGGGCATTGTGACAGGCACCTATAGTCCCAGGTACTTCGGAGGCTGAGGCAGGAGAATCGCTTGAGCCCAGGAGTTGGAGGTTGCTGTGAGCCATGATGCTATAGCACTCTACCGAGGGTGATAGCTTGAGGCACTGCCTCAAAAAAAAAAAAATTTTTTTTTTTTACTTCCTCTCTACTAATTTGCTATGCTCCCACCCTAACAAACACCCTTTGTGGGTTCCCGCACTCTGAGGTCACAATACACACACCCCTATCTCTCTGGACTCAGGTACCAAACAACTAGGGATAGCCCTAAGTTGGAGCCCACAGAAATATTCAAATTAATTGATCCCCAGAAAGTTATTGAAATCTAACCTGCCTCCCTTAGTCCACTTGCCATACATAAGCCATTGTGTACAGGTCAAACTTGCTCTCTCCATGTCCCCAGGTGCAACCCTGTATGGCTCTGCCTTTTCTAGTCTGGGCCGTAAGTAACAAAGACTCCGTCTTTCATCTATTCTATTGTCTTTGTGTTGTGTACCACCATCAAAAGAAACTTGAAAGCTTCTAAAACAGAGTCCATAAAAAAATAGATTTTAAAAATTATATTTGTAGCCTCAGCCTTAGCCGCTTGAGCTCAGTAAGTAGGGTGCTGGCCACATAAACTGAGGCTGGCAGGTTCAAGCCCCACCCGGGCCTGCTAAACAAATTGCCCGGCTCTTTTGTTGTTGTTATTGTTGTTTGGCAGGTCCCAGGACGGGTTCAAACCCGCCAGCCCTGGTGTACATGGCTGGCGCCCTAACCATGGAACAATAGGTGCCCAGCCTTTTTTGTTTTTGAGACAGAGTCTCATTATATGGTCCTCAGGAGAGTGCGTTGGTGTCATAGCTCATGGTAACCTGCAATTCCTGGGCTCAACTGATCCTCTTGTCTTAGCCTCTTGAGTAGCTGGGATTACTGGTGTCCACCATAATGCCCAGCTTATTTTAGAGACGGGGGTCTTGCTCTTGTTCAGGCTGGTTTCGAACTCCTGACCTCAAGCAATCTACCCATCTCCACCTCCCAGAGTGCTAGGATTACAAGTGTGAGCCACTGCAGCTGGCCTGCTTTTTAAAAATGTTAATAGATGTAAGGGATACAAATGGTTTTTGGTTACACAGATGAATAGTATAGTGGAGAAATCCAGGGGTTTTTTTTGTTTTGTTTTGTTTTTTTTGCAGTTTTTGTCCAGGGCCAAGTATGAACCTGTCACCTCTGGTACAGGGACAGCGCCCTGCTCTTGAGTCACGGGTACCACCTGATATCCAGGCTTTTAGTGTACCCACTGCCTGCATATTGTACATTGTCCCTAGTAGATAATTTTTCATCCCACACTCCCTCCCACCCTCCCCCTTCTGAGTCTCCAGTGTCCATTAAGTCACTCTGTATGACCACTGTGTAGTCACTGCTCAGCTCCCACTTATAAGTGAGAACATGTGCTATTTGGCTTTTAGTTCTGAGTTACTTTCCTTAGGATAATGGCCTCCAGTTCCATACAAGTTGCTGCAAAAACATTATTTCATTCTTTTTCACGGCTGGGTAGTATGCTATGGTATATATGCATGTATTTTCTTGATCCACCCAATAGTTGATAGGTACTAAGGTTGGTTCTGTATCTTTGCAATTGTGAATTGTGGTGCAATAAATCCGTGAGAGTGTACCTTTTCCTATTATTTTATTTGAGAGAGTCTCATTATGTCACCCTCAATAGAGTGCTACGGCATCACAGCTCACAGCAACCTCAAACTCTTGGACTTAAACGATTCTCTTACATCAGCCTCCCAAGTAGCTGGGCCTACAGGTGCCCACCACAACGCCCAGCTATTTTGTTGTTGTTATTGTCATTGTTGCTTAGCAGGCTTGGGCCAGGCTCATGTTGTTGTTGTCATTGTTGTTTAGCAGGCTCCGGCCGGGCTGGAACCCACCAGATTCGGTGTATGTGGCTGGCACCCTATTCACTGAGCTATGGGCGCTGAGCCTACCTTTTCTTTTCTTTCTTTTTCTTTTCTTTTTTTTTTTGAGATAGAGCCTCAAGCTGTTGCCCTGGGTAGAGTGCTGTGGCATCACAGCTCATAGCAACCTCTAACTCCCGGGCTCAAGAGATTCTCCTGCCTCCGTCTCCCAAGTAGCTGAGACTATAGGCATCTGCCACAATGCCTGGCTATTTTTAGGTTGCAGCCGTCATTGTTTGGTGGCCTGGGCTGGATTCAAACCCGCCAGGTTAGGTGTATGTGGCTGGCGCCTTAGCTGCTTGAGCCACAGGTGTCAAGCCCTACCTTTTCTTTTTAAAAAACATAATACTTAGTATTCTCTAATATACTATATGACTTTCTTATAGTCTATTTCAGTCTCCTGGAATATAAACTCCATGAGGACAAAGATCTTTATTTTGTACACAGATGCATCTCAAGCATCTAGAATAGTGTCTGGCACAGAGTAAGTACTCAATAAGTATTTGTGGGTATAATGAAGAAGTCACTGCAGGGTGCCTCCAGACTCCTCTGCCTGCCCTGTGGCAGCCTGGAATCACTGATGCACAAAGCCGCCCCCCCACCTGACTGTGGCCAGGTTGAGGGCAGGAATCCCATCTCCTTCTACTTTGTATCCTCAGTTGCCTGTGTCCCTAGAGAATGTACATGCTCAGTGTGACATCCAGTGAAGAATCCGAACACTCTCCACGGGAGAGGAAGCTTGAGAGACTCAGTCCATTTTCCTTAGCATAGTATTCCCAATGCTACCAGGGTTGAAACGGGGGATCCCAGATTACAGGTGTGATTAAGGATCTTGCACTCTGGGAGGCTGAGGCAGAAGGATAACTTGAGGTCTTGGCAGGTGCCTGTAATCCCAGTTACTGTGAAGGCTGAGGTGGGGGGGGGGTCACCTGAGCCCTGACTTTTCTGCCTCCCACTTTTCCTCATCAGAGCCTTGTGACTACATCGATGTCTAAACAATAGGAAATTACCTTCTTGCAGCTGGACAATCCAACTTTTTTTTTTTTTTTTTGAGACAGAATCTTGGCTCTGTCGCCCAGGCTAGAGTTGCAGTGGTGCTATCCTAGCTCCCTAGCACCTCAACTATCTGGGCTCAAGTGATCCTCCCGCCTCTGGCTCCCAAATATTTGGGACTACAGACACCAGGCACCCCGTTAACTTTTTCTATCTTGAGTAGACATGGGGTCTTGCTCTTGCTCAGGCTGGTCTAGAACTCCTGACCTCAAGCGATCCTCCTGTCTTGCCTCCCAGAGTGCTGAGCCACCTCAGGAGCATATGTTAGATGGGCTGTGAGGGAAGGCCTCTCCTGGAGAAGTCATGTGAGCTGAGAATTGAGCAAAGAGCAGCTTCAGGCTAAAAGAACACATTCCTCACAGGAGCTTCAGTAAAGCCAGCACCCCTACAGACTCTGCTTGAATTTTTCTGTCACAGCACTAACCTGGTGTTAGGGACTGAAATGTGTGCTCCTCCCCCCCATCCATATGTTGAAGCTCTAACCCTTAATGTGACTTATATTTAGAGTTAGGGCCTTTTAGATGGTAATTATGGTTAGATGAGGTCCTAAGATTGGGACTCTGACCTGATAGGACTGGCGTCCCTATAGGAAAAGGAAGTCACACTAGGGAGTTGTCACCCTAGGGAGTCATGCATCCAGAGAAGGGGACCCTGAGGACACAGGAGAAGGCAGCTGTCTGCAAGCCAAGGAGAGAGGCCTCACCAGAAACCAGCTCTGTGGGCAGCTTGATCTTACATTTCCAACCTCCAGAGCTGTGAGAAGATGATTTCCTGTTGTTTAGACATCCTGATCTGTGGTATTTTGTCACAGAAGCCCGAAAGCCCGACCTGACACCTCCTTTGTAAATCTACATCACCTGGACCTCCTGGAAGATTCCCCACCCCACCACCCCCCGTGACTCCTACAGCCCATTCTCCGTACTTTCTAAAATGTAAACAAGACCCCAATTCGGTGCCCCCAGTGAGGGACTCCCCTCCACACCTCTGCCTCTCAGATCGTTCCACCTTCCGGCACACACCAGCCTAGATGCCCTGCACCTCCCAGGACACCGCGCTCCGGGACTCCAGGGTCAGGGCCTTCGCAGTCGCCCTTCCCCTGCCTAGGGCCCACTTCCTCCACGTGGGCACAGCTGTCGCCGCCTTGGAAGCCTTCCCATCACTGCCACAGCCCCTGCTTGAGTTTCTTTGGTCTTCACTGTCCAAAATGGTTTACCCTGTGAGCTTGTGGGCCCACACCCCTGTCCCTATGTCCTGGGGCGAGAACCCCGCTCGCCCTCTGCTGAGCAGGGCCTGGCCCTCGGGAGGGCACCTGGACGTGGAAAATCCCAGCGGACGAGGCGGCAATCGGCCTGGGGCCTGCGGGCGGGCGGAGGCGGACCGAGGCCCTCGCGCGTCGTGTCCATCCACATCTGCGGAGACGGGGACAAGCATGGCTGTCCCGGAGACGCCGTTACTGTTCGCAGAGCAGGGCGCACAGCCCCTGGCCTCGCTCCCACACCCAACCGCCGCGCTCTGCCCCCCGCGCTCCAGCTCGGGGACAAACACGGCGCGGTGACCCGCAGCCCGCGCGCGCCCCGGCCCGCCCCGGTCTCCCCATTGGCTGCGTCGGAGGCCGCGCGCCCGCTCCGGGGCTACGGGTCAGTCGGCGCCCGGTCACCGCCCCCGGCCCTACGTCCGGCGCAGCCAATGGCGGCGTCTCCCGGGCACCACGCGTGCGGCCTCCCGCCGGCAGAGGGCGCCGCCGCGGGCGCCGCCGAGCCTGGCCGCCGCCGCCGCTCGCCGAGGGAGGGCTGCGAGCGAGCGCCCGGGCCTCGCCGCCGCTGCCGTCGCCGCCTTCACGTCCCGCCGCCGGCCGGCGCGCCGTCCCGCAGGTAGGGCTGGGTGGGCGCCGCCGGGGGTGTCCGCGCGCCCGCGCAGCCCCTCCCCCACCCCGCGCGCGCCGCCGCCGCCGCCGCCTCGTGCTCGCGCGCGGTCGTTAAGGGCGGCGGGCGGGGGAGGGGCGGGGGCGGCGCGGGGCGCGGGGCGCGGGGCTCGGGGCGCCCTCCCCTCCCCTCCCCTCCCCGGCCCTCCCCGGCCGCCCCCGGGCCGACCCCCTTCTGCGTGCGGTGCCTTTGGCTAAACGTCTCCTTCTGGGCCATTTCCCTGAAAGCAACCCCCACCCACATTGTAGCCGTCTGTGCTGGCCCTCGCGGGAGCCTGATTAAGGGTCCTGGGATTGGGACCGGGAAGGATGCCCGCGGAGTGCCTGGCTCGTTAACTTTGGGCCAGTCCCTGCCTTTTTGATTCTTACAAATAATTTTCGCTTTAATGGTGTGCGCGGCGAGGGTTGGCGGCGGCGCCGGGCCTGCGGTGTCGGGTTTCTTTCTCCTCCGCGCCCGTAAAGAATGAAGACCTGTCAGTTTCCATTAGCGTGATTTCCGGCTCGGGCGCCGTCCCCGCAGGGGTGTGGTCAGCTGGCGGTCCGCGGTGGGTGAGCTGGTCAGGAGCTGGGCTCTTTCGGTCCGGAGAGGTGGCCCCAGGCCCTGCGCTGCTCGGCGCGCTGGCCTCAGCGGACGACGGGGCCCTCGAAACGTGCCCGGAGCGGTCTCAGCCGGGCTCCCGGTTTGTAAAATACCCCCCTGATTTTAAAGTCTTAGGACGAGAAAAGAAGGACGTGAAGGATCTCATTTCTAGTCTTTTACACTTCGAATACATGTTGAGATGGTAATATTTTGGACATACTGAGTTAACTAAGGTATATTGTTAAAATTAACCTCGCCAGTATCTTTTTACTTTTCATTTTTTTTAAGTGTGGCTACTTGGAAATTTTAAGTGGCATATGTGGCTCGCATTATATTTCTATTGGATAGCACTCAACTAGAGCTTCTGCATGGGAGGGGTGCGGGAGCCCTGTGCCATCTGCTTATCTTTTCTTCTCTGATGGCCTTAAGGCTGGAAAAAAGCCCACTGCTTCTCCTCCTCACCCTGAGCGAACTGTTGAACTGAATTGCACGATGGGAGGGGGGTGTCTTACTTTTCAAATTAATTCAATTTAATGGACAGAATTTTTCCCTCTCTCTCTGCTATATGCGGAGGCTAGGAGTGGATGTATGAGGTTTAGCTCAGAATCAGATCATGAGTTTTGAGGCTGAATCTTAATCACTATTTGTGTGTGTGTTCTCCAAAAAGTCCATTGATTTTCTGCTATCCAGATGAACTGGAGAGTTCCTGCCTTCCTCCACGTTATTGTTGGCGGTTATACTCTGACTCTTTCCAGTCCTCAGACACTCTCAATTTCTTGCTAATAAGAATGATGGTTTGTCAACCACATTGCCCCACAATTCGTTTGGCTAATTTGTAAAGCCTGCCAATTTGGATGGGTTAAATCACCACTGTAAGTGAAAGAGTCAATTATGATAGAATCTCTCAACAGTAAGAAGGGAGAGAATGACTATTGCGAAGTTTTGAGCTTTTCGATAAAGGAAGAAAGAAACAAAAGATGTCTGTATGTTGTTGCCATGGATACCCTAGAATGGGCTTTCTAGAGACCGCAGGGATCAATGTGAGCACACTTTTGTCTTCTAGATCATATCTTGAAGTGTTTGGTTTTGCTGCTGCTGCTTCTTTTTTTTTTAGTGAAAATACTTGTTCTTTAGAATCCTAGAATCAGAAGTGAAATTTGTTTTCTTTAGTGGGAGTTGTTTATAAATCAAGAAAAACTTTTAGAAAATTGTTTTTAGGAGGGGAGAAGTGGAACATTAATCCAGAAGTTTTAAAATTAATACGTGATAATCTGTTTTAATTCATACAGACACATAGGGTTATTAAATGAGGTGATTTTCATGAAATGTGTTTATCCTTACCAAGTTTTGTTCTAGCAAGAAATTTGCTTTTTATTTTGTTGTGAGTTAGTAATGTATTGTTTAATTAATATCACATACATTGTGAAGCTTCAGGAATGGTGTGATAGAACCAATAAAAGACAGAAAATTTCTGTTTCACAAATAGAAAGGTAAAAGCTTTGTATTTTATGAAAAGTCTTGAATTTGGGGCAGGACATTAATCTGCCATGTTTGGTAAGAAGGTGAACATGTTAGGGTCAGGCATTAGCACTTGACGTGGTCAGGAAAACGTCATTGGTGGTCTTGGGTGCCTCATGGGGATGTGGATGTCCCTTGGCAAATTGTGTACTATGGAGATTTCACGTGGAACATTTTCTGTTGACTCCTCCAGTACAGAGTTTGTGGAAGAAACAAGATTCCCTGTTAACCATCTAGCAGGGCAGAGCACTCAGCGTACCTAATTTACAGAATCTGAAATCTGACAGCAGTTTCCAAGTGAATACTTCCTGTGGAGGGAAAACCCCGGCCAAAATATGAAATTATCCTTCCTGATGTTTTTTGGCATAGCCTCTATTTTGGTGTTTTCATTTTCAAAAGAAAAACTGTTTCATAAAGTATCCAAAGGAAGCTTCAATGTTACAAAGTAGCAGAATGTCTTTAATAACATTTTTTACTAGCCCAGTTTGCAGCCTTCTTTGTGAGTTGCACTGTGCCTCCAGGCACATTGGTAAGTGTTGCAAGAACAGTCAGCTAGTATACTGTTGCAAGACAAGGTTGACAAAGAAGATACCATACTTTAACTACTTTTTAATTAATGTTTTAAAGCCCTTAAACAGGGAGGCTTGAGGATAGACTCAAACATAGGGTTGTAATTATAATTTTCAACTTGAAACATAGGAATACCTTTTTAGGCAGAAGTAGAAATGTTGTCCTGGGTGACACCTGTATTGCATTCACTGGGACACTTTCTCTGGTCCTGTGTTAGTATTTTATGAGACTTTCCCTGGAATGGCATCCCAACTCTCCTTATGTCCAGTACATTCCTGTGAAAGCCCTTTGCTTTGTCTAGTGTTTTAAATGACATTCCTTGAGCATGTCTTTGCATGTACACCTGTGCACACACACATACATGCTTTTCTGTACCTCCTGAGTGGCTTTAAAGTACCCACCTGTTTATCAGAACTGTACTTGTCTTTCAGAGCCTTAGCCCAGAGCCACCCTAGACAGATGCTTGCTTTCCTCCAGGGGTCATTGTCACTTAAGGTGCAGAATAGTGAGGTGGGTACAAGCTCAGGCTTGGAGCTGGGCTGCCTGGCTTTGAAATCTAGCTCTGCCACTTCCTAGCTATATGATCCTGGGCTGGTTATGTCACTTACTTTGTTTCAGTTTCAGTTTCTTTATATTACTTACTTTTCTTTTTTTTTCTTGTCTGACACAGAGTCTATGACATCATAGCTCACAGCAACCTCCAACTCTTGGGCTCAAGCGATCCTCTTGCTTTAGTTTTTCTATTTTTAGTAGAGACGGTGTCTCACTTTTGCTCAGGCTAGTCTCAAACTCGTGAGCTCGAGCTATTCACCGGCCTTGGCCTCCCAGAGTGCTAGGATTACTGGCATGAGCCATCATGCCTGCCTGTAGAACCTACTCTTAAAGCTATCCAGGGAACGCAATGACTTAATAGATGTAAAGCACTTAGAACAGGGCTGGCATTCAGTTAGAGCTTGTAGGCTACTGTTTATATCTTAGTATCTTGTGATCACATTTCACTTACTTTAGTGTCTTCTGCTAATGGGAGCTAGTTTTTACAGTTATTGTGTAAGGTCAAAAGCTTATGGATTTGAATATGTTTATCTGGTTGCTGGCTTACTTTAGGCTAGTGAGTTCCACCTAACAGGCCCTAAGTCAATGCTTACGAAGATCCTAAGTACCTTTTGGCCTTATGTTACTTCCTGGTGAGTAACAAATTTAAAATCAGCCGATCCTAGAAAGATGATATTTGAGCATGCAAGAATTTAGTTAATTTAATGAAACTCCTATTTAAGTTTCTTATTTTAAATGTACTACTGTTTAAAGTGCTCCAACTTTCCCCCAGAGTTCCCTTTTATTTAAGAAGAGGTGATGAATGAGACTCATCATTGTTGTTACTTGAGGAGTCCCTTATGGTTTCAGGTTTTTGTCTCTGTTGCTTTCTCCAGCTGATTCCCATTATATTGATTTACTCCCTAGCTTGTTGGGAGGTGGGACCCACTCTGTTTGTCCAATAATGTTCTGCTGCTTCTTGTGACCAGCGTTACCAGGTTCAGATGCTTAAGCCAATGAACTTTATATGAAGCATTGTCTTTACAACTTAAAAATAAAACTTTTGCTGTCAAAATAACAAAAGTCAAAAGATTGACATCAAGTTGGAAAAAAACTAATAACATCACAAGAGACTTCTTTCCTCAACATATGAAAAGTTTTCATAAATAAGAAAAGCTCAACCTGAAAGAAAAATGAGCAAAGGATATGAACAAACCACAGAAAAACAAGTACAACTGAGTCTTAACTCTGAAAAGATGCTCAGCCTTAGAAAGACTAAAACAAACCAGACCTCAGCATTCTTATCTCTCTAGTTAACAGAGATTAACATATTCAGTAATTCTGTGGTGAATGGCAAAACAGGAACCCTCATGCATTGTTAGTGGGTAGTATCACTTGGTAAACTGTGGCAATAACTGGTAAAATAAATAAATGCAGATGTCTTTTATCCTACAGAAATTTCTTAAAGAGATATTTACTCCCTGTGCACATGGTGAGCTTTAAAGATTGAGGTTGCTGTGAGCTGGGCTGACACCATGGCACTTTAGCCTGGACAACAGAGTGAGTCTCAAAAAAACAAACAAACAAAAAAAATTGGAAACAACCAGCATGTTGGTCAGCAGAGCCCTGGCTCAATTATGGTACAACCTATCACAGAACACTATGCAAGGTCATGTGTATTGACCTCCAAGAATAGGGACTGTGAAAACAGTGACGTACAGAACATGCTGGTAGCCTTGGTTTGTATATTAAAAAAAGCACATATGCACAGATTACTTTTAACTTTTTTTTATTTTGAAATAATTTAGACTCACAGGAAGTTGCAAAAGAAGTACATAGAGTCCCATGACCCTTTCACTCCCCATTGCTCCAACAGTGACTTATAACTGTAGTTCAGTAGCACAGCCAGGAAATCGACATTAGTATGATACCATTAACCAAACTACAGCCCTTACTGGGTTTCAACAGGTGCACGTTCGTTTCTGTGTGTGTAGTTCTATGCAATTTTATCCCACACACAGATTCACATGACCATTATTGTAATCAAGATAGAGAATTGTTGTGCAGAATGTGCTTAACTGGGGGCAGCAGGGGGACTGGTGTGCTCTCACCTAACAGGAACAGTGTAGGGGTATATGACACACCTCCTGGGTAAAGGGCTCAACTACAACTTGGACTTTACCTAAAAAACACAAACAATGTAACCTATTTGTACCCTTATTAATCTGAAGTGTAAAAAGGAGAGACTGGTCACTATGTTGGTTGCTCTCAGGGAGGGCATATGGGTGGCCGAGTGACAGGATTGGGAAGGAGACATTCCTTTTCACTGACATGTTAAAATACTTTTTGAACAGTTTGGAATGTCTGTGAGACATCCAAGTGGAACTGTCAAATAGGAGGTAAGTCTGTATCTCCCTCAGCGCTCTGCTGGGGGTGGGGGTGGAGGCGGTCTGGGGTATTTAGATATGGGTATTTAACATTTGGTCATTGCAGGAGGGCGTCTAGGGGAAATCTTGAAAGGGGTCTCATTGAAGCTGCAGGGTCTCACAGTGGGAGGTCAGGACTGGCTGTAGCCTTAGCTTGTGAGGGGACTGACCTAGCCAGGGCTATGAAGTGGAAGTTGAAAGCAGAAGGCTTCAAGGAGTGAGTGGACCAGTCAGGTGCTGCTGAGTTTGAACGAAAGAAGTGCCCTTGGATTAACTTTGTAAAATTCTTCCTCACTTGAAAATTGAGTCCAGATTTTGAAAGGATAAAAAAACAACATAGTGTATTTTTTCAAAGTTTATTTATTTATTTTATTGGCTGGGCACAGTGACTCAGGCCTGTAATCCCAGCACTTGGAAGGCTAGGTGGGTGGATTGCCTGAGCTCACAGGTTCAAGACCAGCCTTAGACAGAATGAGATCTCATTTGTAAAAATAGCTGGGTGTTATGGCTGGTGCCTGTAGTCCCAGTTACTTGGGAGGCTGAGGCAAGAGAATCACTAAAGCCCAGGAGTGTGAGGTTGCTGTGAGCTGTCATGCCACAGTCCTCTACCCAGGGCAACAGCTTGAGACTCTGTCTCAACAACAACAACAAAGTTTATTATTTATTTTAATTAATTTTTTGAGATAGAGTCTCATCTGTAGCCCTGGGTAGAGCACTACGGTATCATAGCTCACAGCAATCTTAAACTCTTGGGCTCAAGCAGTCCTCCTGCCTCAGCCTCCCAAGTAGCTGGTCGTTGTTTGGCAGGCCTGGGCCGGATTCAAACCTGCCAGCTCTGGTGTATGTTGCCGGTGCCTTAGCCACTTGAGCTATAGGTGTCACCTAGGAAAGAATTTTTTTTTTTGAGACTTACTTTACCACCCTTAGTAGAGTGCTGTGGCATAATAGCTCACAGCAACCTCTATCTCCTAGGCTTAGATGATTCTTTTGCCTCAGCCTCCAGAGCAGCTGGGACTACAGGTGCCCGCTACCACGCCCAGCTATTTTTTTGTTGCAGTTTGGCTGGGGCTGGGTTTGAACCTGGTACCCTTGGTATATGGGGCTGGTGCCCTACCCACTGAGCCACAGGTGTTGCCCATTAGCCTGTATCTTGATAAGAGACAGGTTACACAAGCTTGTTGAAACTCACAGTAAGATGTGTGCATTTTACCTTAAAAAAAGGGACAATAGAACAAAAACCTCTACACAAATATTGGGTAGTGTATACTGAAGTGTTTAGGAGTGAATTATAATTGGTATGTAACTCACTTTGAAATTTATCAAAATAGTAATAAGGTAGATTGATGGACTGAAGGAAAGGTGGCAGGTGGAAAAGGACGGGCAGATGCAATAAATATCACAAAGTATTAATCATATGGGGCAGTTAAAGTTTTTTTATTTTTGTTTTTGATACAGAGTCTCACTCTGTTGCCCAGGCTAGAGTACAGGCACCTGCCACAACACCCAGCTATTTTTAGAGGCCAGAGTCTCGCTCTTGTTCAGGCTGGTCTCAAATTCAAACTTGTGAGCTCAGGCGATCCTCCAGCCTTGACCTCCCAAAGTGCTAGGATAACAGGCCTGAGCCACCATGCCCGACCCAAAATCTGCTTCTTATTTCTTCCTAATCACTTACTTGAGTTGTCAGCTTTTTGCCACAAGCCCTCTGTCAGTAAGAGGTTGAGGTTCAAGGTTTTCTAGCACTTTCTGGGAAAATAACTCTAAAGCTATTAACTTGGTGGATTATCATTACTCAGGAGTCCTTTCTTAGCCAGCAGATTTATTTTTTGAGTCACCCTCAAACTAATTCCCCACCTTGGCTAAGCAGAGTCTGAGAAAAAGGTATATTGTTCATTGAAGCCCTCAGCTTTCTATTGCTGTGTTTCCCATGATTCCATCTGGTGCTATTTCAGGTATATGACAAGCATATATGACTATATCTTCCCAAACACTTTTTAAAAAAACAAAACAGGGTCATAATATGAACTCTTTTATACCTTTCCTCTTTTTATTCCCAGCACAATATATTCAGCCATTAACTTTCTGATAGACATTGAGGTTTTTTTAAATCTTTTTCTCTTGAGGAAGTTAATAACTTAATGGAACACCTCAAGCAACTGGAAAAAGAAGAACACTTCAACCCCAAACCCAGAAGAAGAAAAGAAATAACCAAAATCAGAGCAGAATTAAATGAAATTGAAAACAAAAGAATTATACAACAGATCAATAAATCCAAAAGTTGGTTTTTTTAAAAGATCAATAAAATAGATAAACCTTTGGCCAACCAAACCAGGAAAAAAAGAGTCAAATCTCTAATTTCATCAATCAGAAATGGTAATGATGAAATAACAACAGACCCC